>JAVQKC010074234.1:0-28445 GCA_036025475.1 Philypnodon macrostomus | reverse complement strand
ACACAAGTAGCTTACCACCACCAGGTGTGACTGTGGAGTGAATGAATAATGGTTACACAAAAATGTAAGTGCTTTGAGACAGCCTTGGGCATTGTAAAGCACAATATAAATCCAATCCAAAAAATCCATCTTTCCAACTAATAAACATAAATATTTGTAAAGAGCCATATTTAGTACCCGGGTCTTAAGTTTGTCATCTGTTTAAAATGCTAATAGCCCATGCTACATACGACAGCGGTAAACTCACTGACATATTACTGTATAGTTTAACCTTCAAAGTGATCATACATGATAGAGAAATGAGTAATGAGCTATTAATCCGAATGGAGGAGGGGGCGGTTGCCTCAGAGATGCTTCAGTTTCTCATTTATTACAAATCACACACCCTTATCCACACACAACCTTATCCACACACACCCTTATCCACACACACCTTTATCCACACACACCCTCTTTTTGGCATTTTGAAAGAAAAAAAAAAATTGGGATTATGTATTAACAGTCAAATTGAGTGAAGGCATGCCCCCAAAAGCTTTTGAAGTTGGTGCTCTCGGGGCAAAAAATCTCATTCCGTGCTTGGCCCTATCATGCTGACTTCTGCTCTCACACTCTCCCCCAGTTTAATTTTTGCTCGCTCTCTTTAGATTCCAAGCCTCAGTTTATTTTTTTGTCTCACTCTAGCCTTTTTCTCTCACACTTCCTGCCTCAACCCCTGACCTTTGTTTATCAATCTCCTCAACTCCCCAAAGATTGTCTTAGGACATTGGTGTTTCTTTGAAAAACCAGGGAAAGAAACGTTGTGTATGGCTGAGCAAACAGACAAACAAACTGCTAAATGAGCATTTGTCCTACCATGCCCGATTAATAAGTGAACATGTACAGTGTGATAGAAGAATCGTTGCAGGAATTCAACCGTCCAGTCTCCATCCGAGCCTCTAGGCCTCCATATGTAATTACTTCATGCATTGTTGATGCTGCATAATCAAATACATACACTTGTGTTTTTTTGCTGTGCCTATGTTTAACAGTAAATTGGAGATGTTTAGATTCTATGAAAAGATGAAAGTTATAATTGTATAGACTGGTGCATGTCTGAGTGCTGATCTCCCTGTAAAATGGACACCTCCACTTGGGAGGAGTGAAGATATGCAGTACTGTGGGTGAATCAAGACCGTGTAGTGTTTTATTCATATAGAACCCAGATAAAATATTCATTTCACAGTGTTGTTGCTAGTCTCTCCTCAGTGTCTCCAGCGCTCATGTACACAAGCCCTGATTAAGAATCAGTCGGACAGCGGCCGCAAATTGGTTCCCATTGCGAGGCAGTGCAAACAACAATGCAAATGGATGGAAGGTGTTCCCACTGGGCGTCTGCAGATTGTGTTCATGCAGCATGCAAATGCTTGAAGCATGAAGTCAGTTCACCCACCTCCACCCAAGACCGGCAGACTGCACCCGCACTACAGAGAGGGATGGATTTCTGTTGATGGAGGCTTCAGACGAGAGATGCATGCCAAAGACCACCCCAAGATAGCTTTTTCAAAGCGCCAAAGAGCAAGCTCACACAGTCTTCCCCATACGGCACACACACAAACACAAGCAGCTTGACCAGTCACTCATGGTAATGGCACACACCCAGACAACATCACACATGAAATAAAACAGCATGGTGCGAAATGGTTTGGCTTCACGAGGTGAGCGAACAGCACCAGCCTCGGGCAAGAGAAAAAAGGACAGAAGACGACTTTAAAAACAAAGGTGCGCTCACACTTCTTGGATGAACAGGGACATGTCAGGGGCAAAGTCTCCATGTCTCCAGCTCTAATTGGAGCATATCCCTGTGCCCTGTCCCAGGCGCACTATGGTGAAGAGAAGACGCTGCGCTAATGGACAGCCCTCCTATGGAGAGTGTGTCCTTGATGTGCTGGCCTGACGGTGGCACACGCTGAGGGTAGACTGCAGATTAGAGGCAAATCACAAGATTTGTTTGTCCTCTCCAAGCGGGCGGGACATCCAAGGGGAGAGAGCAGCTATGGCTGTGATGGAGTGGGTCGGACCTGTGCGACAGATGTGTGTTAGTGTGACTGATGTGTTCTGGGTGAGCGGGCTGCACCGGGTCACCGACACCTGGAGAACCAACATAAGTCTGGCCAAGAAACGATGGGCATACTGATGCTGTTTGCTTCGATCAATGTCCAAATAGCAAGAAGTCCAGCCAAAGGTAGCTCTGTGTGGCAACACCTTTGTGAAGATTTAAGAGAAGATAACAATGCTGTAATTACCTGTGTTGAATTGGAACTGCAGATGCTCAATGAGCTATAAACAAGGTTACCCAGGCCCCTTGGGGTAATTGTTTCAAAAGCGTCCAACAGCCTGGTCCTGTGATGGTGAAATTGGAAGGGGTTGTATCCAGTAATTTCTCAGACCACTGAAGCATGTCCTGTGCGGACTGAGACTGGGGTTATTTGAAAAAGTGGCATAACTTTTTGTTCCCTCTTACAGTAAGAGTCAAATCATTGGTCTCAATCAGCTTTTAACCCAGCCATGATGGCGGCCTCTGGGTCATTGGGCACCACCACCTGCACTGCTTTTTACGTTTCACTGAGTATGCCAATTCATACTACAGTATATTTCTTCAGAGGAGGATCTGTACAACGCTGGGTACAGTACAATATGTGCACAGGTGGTAAAATTCTTTTTGACCGGCCCTGCAGATGGGCCTTCCAATATTAGCATAATAGTGTACAAACAAACTCACACAAATTTACTAATTCATCCCAGCATCAGGCCAAGATAAATATTGCTGTGGCCCCGGAGCTTGAAAGGGCAGCGTGTTTCCAAATATTAGAACAGGCCCTGTGTTTACTGCTGATTTAATTGCAATTTCAACGTTTATTTTACTTCTAGAATCTGTGAAGTCTTAATAATACATATTGAAACTGCAAAGCTTCTTGTTTTTGGATGACCCACTACCACCTGAGCCACAGCTGCCCCAGATGGACAAAAACACGTACTTACACAATGTTTGAAGTCTCTTCAAATTGTGTGCATAAAGGCATGTCTTTTCGTCGCGCACCCAGTCATGGTTGATCATGTGTTGCCTACATTATTTAGAATCTATAAACTCAGTGCCTCTTTATTAACATGTATATTTCATTATCCTGTACATTCAAGTCACATTAGTGTCATGTAGGCTCATCAGTGGCTCTATGAATGTAATTAAGCATCAGGTCTCGTACATGCGTGGAAGTGTGTGTGTGGAGAAAAATGGCCGCTCATAAGAACATCATGTCCACAAATGTCATTAAGATTTTATACTCACTGGACATCCCATTCCCGTCGTGTATGGTACACATTGTCACATGTTGTCATTATTTATATGGGGGAAGATAAAAGTGTATGGAGGATGCAAATGTCTCACATGAAGGTCTCCCCAGAGGAGTCTCCTGACAGAAATGACAGCTGTGAGACACCATGTGATGGTTTTACCGTCATTAAGAAGAACAAGCTGTGATACTGAATAGTTAGGCAGCTCTCTCATACATTACTTATTCAGTCACGTGTGAATATTGGGTCAGTGTGGATCAATAGGAAAAACCCTGTTGCTATGGACCTTATCAAGCATCCTATCATGTATTAATGGTCTGTCCTCAGCAAAATAATCCAAACCAAACCAAAACAATTTTTCAAGAAACTGTTGCTTTCTCAAACTAGGTGCATATATCTTTAAGGCCCTCTTTCCCCACACTGGATACACCAACATCACTAATACATCTCTCTCCGCCATTTACAGGGAGTGCAGAATGCTGCAGCATGCCTCTTAACCCAAACCAAACGATGGCAGCACATCACCCCAGTATTGGCATCTCTCCACTGGCTCCCAGTTGTTTTTAGAGCTAGTTTTAAAATTTTACTTCTTGTTTTTATATATTTAAATTGTTTGGGCCCAGCCCACCTGTCAGAGCTGCTGCAGCCTCACTGTCCAGCCAGAGCTTTGAGATCTGCAGATCGGCTCTTGCTTTCTGTCCCCAAAGCCAGGCTCACAACAAGAGGCGATAGAGCCTTTTCAGTGGCAGGCCCCAAACTGTGGAATAACCTCCCTCTCCACGTCAGGTCCTCCCAGTCCCTGGACCAATTCAAGACCAGGTTGAAGACCCACCTCTTTTCTCTAGCGTTCAGTTCTAGACAGACCAGATATCTTAGTTTTTAATCTTTTATATTTTTATTGCATGTCATGTTGGTTTATCCATTAACTTTTATCTGGCTTTTACTGGGCCTTTTCTTTTTATTTGAGTCTGTTTATTGTATTATTAATTTATATATTTTGCACTTTCTGTACAGCACTTTGGTCAACCGAGGTTGTGTTATAATGTGCTATATAAATAAATTTGACATGACTTGACTTGACAACCAGAAAAAATGTATAAATAATATTATAAATATTCTAATGTATACTCATGTTTAATGTTTAATCTAATGTTTACTCATAGCAGGTATGGATATAAGTAAAACATACCCACAGAAGAGAAGAGCACTTGGACAAAACCAAAACAATGATAAAAGTCAATTGATTAAACTCATTAAGAAAACCGAGGCAAGACATAAAAGTATTCTTTAAGTTGTTTTGGATCTGCTGAGTATGTAACAATAGGGACCAAAGCAAAAATGGTTTGCTTTGGTCCCTATAAGTAGAACAGGGCCTCCTCTATTTTGCTCATTATTGTCCTATTGTCATTTCCTTGTTCAAATTATGTGCAGGTCTTCATTCTACTTCTTCTTATCCAAAGGCATTTGAAAGCATTAACACAACTAACACATACAGTAGGTGATTGCATAACGGGCCAGGACTCCCCTGAAAAAGAGATTCTGAATCTCAGTGAGACTTTCCTGATTAAATAAAGGTCAAGTAAAATAAAAAATATATATACAACTTTCTGATCCAATCAGAACACATTTATGATTCATTTTCATTTCTACCTTATTTACCTGGTATATACAGTAAATTAGTATTTAGTTGTGAAAACTCTGTGAAGTTGTTTGTCTGAGTAAAAGCTCCTGTGTGTAATGCCTGTAGCCTAACTGTCTTTGTGGTAAGGTGTAGCAATTATTATTATTTCTTTCTTTTTTATTAACCCCTAATCCCTAATAAAGCGTTTTTGTCTCGTATGCATCCAAGGCTTTGTCTATTAAAAGCACACATGAAATAGTACGACAGAGCAGCCCAAAAATACAACGACTTTGACGATATGATAAGATATACGTTTGAACACTTATTACAATATTTATGATAAGAAAGTGATCTTCTCCAAATAGAACTAAAATAGAAGGAGCCAGACAGCATGACCTTTACAATGTCGAGTCAGTAGACCACAAAGGGCCATTAGATACAAAATAAAACTATATATATATGTACACCCCATTAGATCAGACAGACCAGCAATTGCCATTGGCCCAAAATGTTTAATATCTTTAGTAGGGTGATTTTTTGATGTGTTATTATATCTGTTGGGGCCCCGTATGTGCCACCCGCCTGGGGCCCATACTATCACTGTGAAATGGCTTTGAATAAAATGAAAACCAAATTACCTTAAAGGCACAGTGTTAATTTACAGAAGCAAAGTCGGGGAGTCGCTTAGAGCTGTGCTATTATTCCCAGGTTGTCCTTTTGGGCTAAATAAATTCTGTAGAAAAGTATATTCAGTTCAATGTTACAGTTTAATAAAGAAGCCTAGAGTAATGGCTATTATACTGAATGTGAGTGGCAGCATGATTTAGGCAGTAGGTATGTGTGAAAAGACAGAACATGTGCTGATGTGTTTATGGATTTGTAACTCTGACAGGGGGAAATGGGACACCATTTTCGGCCTTTTGTGATCCCGTCCTGGCTGTGGCTCATTAACTGCTGTCATTTTAATCCTCTTAGTCAAATCCCATAATTTTGTCCATTAACAAAATCATAAACCAACAGAGTAATGATTAAAAGATCCACTAGTTTTGGATGTTTTAAAAAAATAGGGGAATAGTCTGCCCCACTGTTATGTAAAACAATCCACTGTCCCTTTCCTTCAAAATTTCATTTACTACTTGGTGCAAAGCTGGTGATAATCTGGTTTTGACTGCAGAACTGTAGGATCTGAAAAGGATTTGCTGTTTTATTCTGTGCTCATCTGTAGACACACTCAGAGAGGGGCTCAGCGGTTCAACTATATTATGTATCACTGAGGAGTCCTGCAGTCAAATCCTGGGTCTACCCATATGATTTTGAGATGTATGACTGATTTAGTCTGTGCTTCCCGGTGGCCCCAGCAGTCCCTCTACCCAACACGATGAAAGTTATTTTCTTCTCTCGTCACCACACTGACAACCGGTGGTCCTCAACTGTGAGCCATCAACCCCAGAGCAGCTCTATGTATAGATTCACCATCATTGGAAAAAGACTATTTCAGTGTCTCTTGTTTAGTGATATAGATCCGTAATACGGGTAAATGATGGATCTTTGTTTTACTCCAGAGCTCCCTTACAACATGTAGGTCACCTCTAGTGCATTGCATGTGTCAAGAATGCTTTCTAATGTATCAAATGATACCCCGCTTTGGCTCCAGTCTACATCCAGTGAAGTGGCTTTTTTTCTGGTAACGTTGGACACCATCCTGAGAAATGGCCGCCATCTTCGTTTTCAAGTAACTAATTGGACTCAGTTGATAGATATTCAGAAATCTGTTTATATCACCATTTGCTTGATTTGGGGGTATGTTTGACCTTATCCACCCCACAATTTATATTGTTTTTGGAATGTTTGTTTATCTGCTAAAATTGCATATAAAATATTTGTTCATGGCAATGTCTATTTTTTGCATAAAACCATAAGCATACAGTGGTCTAATCATTTTGTCAAATAATATGATAATTGTGGTCCTATACTATTTTATTGTTTTTTTGTTTGTTTTTTCCAAAGCAATTGCATTCATCTCTCCAAATGCTTCCAATGATGCTGCAATGCGCCAGCTCTTCAGGGAACATAAAATCCAACTTTTCATGATGAGAAACTCAACATGATTGTCCAAATGTCAATCTGTCCCCCGGGACCCATTGTAATGTACTCACTGCCGTGGTTAGTCTTTAATTGTGACATTTATGAGACACCAACAATAGTCCTCTCTTTCTCTGCTTCACACAAGAGCTTTTTTTCTGTGAGGAGGGAATCATCCATTAATTGCAGGTACAACTTGTGAATCGATCTGTCAGGTAGTTTTGTCCTGAGCTGCAAATGAGTTTCCCTAGAAGCCTTTAGTAGAACTGCAGTATACGGTTCAGTCGGCTGCATGCCATTACCACAATGTTTTGCCTTAGTGTCTATTTGATGACAGTAACGCTTACCTCACCACTTTGCAATTAGCATGTGTCCTGGGAGAAGGACCAGGGTGACCAGGTCAAAATGTGGGCCATAAAAGTCTTGTGTGCGACAGATAGTGGCTACTGGTTCGAGGTTGAATATTGGATGACTTCTGGGAAATAACATGAGCTTTATAAATATTTCACTATTGTATAAAACATTCATTTTGTATAACATTATGGTGCAGCAGCTAATGTATCTTGGATCTAAAACTGAAAATTAAAAATTAAAAATTAAAAATTTAATAAAATGAAAAATAACTCCATGATGCAAAGTACAGAAGTAGCTGTCGGTTAGTTTTTTCCTGAGCTGCAAATTAGTTTCCCCAGAAGCCTTTATTTGCCTCAGCCCGCTCAATGGTAATACCACAATGAGTTGCCAAAGCGTCCCCGTGATACCAGTAACGTTCAAATCAACACATTGCAATTACCATGTATCCTCATTGTAGCTCTGCCCATAGTGACTGGTTTCTCCAGGAGAGAGTAGGGACAAGCTTCTGTGCTTTATTCCGCCGTATGTCATCCCGGGCTGAAAAACAAGATTAAATTGGTTCTGCTCAACTATTTGCTGTCAGCTAAAAGTAGATGGTTCAGCCTGAGAGAAAAAGGTATCCTGTGAATCTGTGACCAAACACTCACTCAAACAGACAATAGAGTCGGGTGTAGCTTGGCGCGCACGTCTCAACCGCACTCAAACACAAATAAAGCAAAGGCAAGATGCAGAAATACGCTCACAGAAAGCCCCTATATCACACACACACATTATCTTGAGCGCACAGTCAAACATTAGTGGCGTGTCAGAAGTCTGTCATTTCTTGTTTGGAGGATGGGAATGCGTGGGCCAGATTTGTGACCTTTGTGGTGACTGAGGCGTGTTTCTTCCCTCTTTGGAGAAGATGATTAATTTCTGTTATTTACATTACTGCCCTGAAGGCTCCTCAATAGGCCTCACACATTTGTCATTTCCACTGTACTGTTTTTCAAATGGAAATAGAATGTACAGCCTCCTGGGTCCACCGCACCAAGACTCTTTTAAGCCGCAAAGGCGCAGAGAGAAAAAAAATGTATTTGCTCATAATAAACAGCCAAGTCAACATGGAGCTGAGCAGTCTTTTGGCTCTGGTAAACAACAACATAATCTTTCTATTATGCAGTGTTGCAGGCCTCCTCTTGCTTAATGAGCTCTGATTGGGTGGGCACAGTCCATAAAGCAGCCATAACACAGGTTTTATCCAGCTGCAATATATGCAGTGGTTCTTTAACACTGGTTAATAGCCCACAGGAACCATAGCATCCCCAGATGTCTCTGTGTATCCTCACACATCTACGTGTGAGTGCAACAGCCAGTGCATTTATCTTCACCCTCTCACTCTTCTCCAACAGCACTGGTTTATCCCTACACCTCCGGGACAATGGTGGTGGAGTGAAGAAGTGAGATCAGAAAACAGTTAAATGTAAAAGTGAGCAGGACTTGAAGGTGTCCTGAGATCGTGTGCATTGCTAATCCTCTGAGTGTGACTGCACCCGCTGCAGGCTTAATAAGAGCCTTTTTGTTAAAGGTATTATACTGAGGTTTTCTTTAGATGGAGCTATCGCTGCCTCTGCTTTTCCTCCATCTTTTACAAAGCAACACAAACAATCCAGCGCTCGAGCCGGCTGCATGATGACGACCATTAGCTTCCTCTAATGCAATTAGACTTTTTATGCGGTTACACAAAAACACAAAGTCTGCATCATTATGAGCCGCTGAGTTGTGCTGAAATGGTGTGATTGGGAGACACAAGCCTCTGATGAGCCATACGTGACTGATAGTCCATTATGCTAATCCTACTAATACATGCTATAGACTACACACTGTCGTTACATGTTACACAAACACTTTATTTCCCAATGAGAGGAGCTGGCGTGTGTTCCCGGGGGTAGTAATACTCCAGCTGGCCAGAAGCTATGATCATAAGTTAATGTCTCCATAATGACCGGGGCTCTTGAAGCTCGCTGACCTGTCAGGCCTGGGACTGTTTGACTGCATCAATTACACATGTGGGCCATTTAAATGGGCATGATTAGCCAGTAACAAGCTGAAAGAGTGAAAGGAGTTGATTAGAGGTTCATGCTGATCCATGCTCCAGAGGAAAACTACAGGTGAACGTTTGAGCTCTAACAGTGTTTAGATTGTAATGGGAAATAAAACGACTTTGGACCCAAGGCACGCCACAGCACAGTCAAATACTACTGTATGTGAAGCGAGTGTGCCCAGGTGAGTCCAGAAAGTCTAAATCTATTTCATTTTGTGGAGTTTTGGACCTTGTGTTTTAACCACATGATTGTAGCGTAGGCCCAGAGCTACGTTTACAGCCGCAGTGTCGGCCTCTGGTGCTCTGTCCTCTGAACATAAAGAAACACATGGCCTCGCATTTCAAAATATCCCCCTGAATGTGGCATGTTTGTATACTCTGAATGGATTTATAATTATTTTAGTAGCAAAACAAGACACTATGGGTTCGTGCAAATGCTCACACGCTGCCTTGATAATGGCTGACAAGCAGCTTGAGGCACGTAATGTGTATCTCCTTCTGATATAGTGTTTTACTAGATTTTAATAATTGACTATCTTTCTTTTCTGTCTGTTGAAGCAATACCTTTGTTCAGCTCGTGTAGTGGCTCCAGAGAGTAAGAATTTTTAATTAGCCATAAAACATACATTAAAGCCTTTATGGTTTAATTTTTAACAACGCTGGACTGAAGAAGCCAGAGCAGCACAAACAAGAAGTGATGTACAAAAATGATGCAACAACCACTTTTAGCTCAACAATGGGTTATAGATGTTTGCAGGCACCCTATGATAAAGCCCAGAGTAACGTTCTCCTACTGCCTTTAGCTGCTACAGACAATATAACAGATGGCACCAAAACGACTTTATAAGTAAGACATGAATGTTTATTGATCAAAGCAGTTGTTCTCAAGAACGTATTTAAAATGCTTATTGCAGTATCTTTTTTAATTCAGTGTTATTACTTGACCTTTTTTGACATATACTTTATTAGTCATTAATAGTGCTAGCTACGTTGGCGTTTTTTTTTTTAGCTGCTACGCTTCATGCTTTCTGAACTCTGACCTTTTTTATTTTCCAAAATATGGTGCTTCATAAACTCTTCTCAGATCGTTGCCACCCCAGCGTGGCAGTCAAAAGTCACTCAGTTAATCTTGGTTAATCTTAGTAATTACTTTCCAATTCCTACAAGGCATTTATGTTAGCTGCATCATAAAAAGGCAAGAAACACATCTTAATTCTAACGGTTTAAAGTGCTGCAGTCTGAGTTCAAAGTGATCTGTGGATGTGTATGAAATAGCTGCTCAGGGGAAACTGGTTCACTTTCAAGTTGAAGAGTTTGACCTTGATGCAAATTGTGCAGAAATGTCCTACGGAATTTCATAAAGATTCCAAAGGCAAAGATGTATTAATGACACAGAACTGTTATCACAAGATACTGTACCTTGGTATGTGCTTTGGGAGTTTCTTCATATGTTTTGAGACTATATGTCCAATACCAGCCTATAGGTATCCTCTTTAATGTTTGCCAATCTGTGAGAGCAAATATACAGGTTTATGTTGGCCTATGAACTACCTTTATTGACCTGATGCGTGTGCAGTTCACTATCACCAGTTGCCGATATGTATAGCCCCATAGACAACAAACTGTGATACACTGTGTATTCTGAGTATTATCTCTTCCACTGGACCACATGGGCCAGCCATGGCTCCCCACATTCATTTGATCAACTTTGAGGCCCCAATGTCCACATGCTGTAAAATATACCATCCACAAAGGTTGTTACTTGTCTGGTCAGTGGTGATTATGGGATGTTGTGAATGGAATATATTGTAGGGGGCATGGTCTGCAATGGAGGGGATCTCAAAACCTACGTGTCCAAACTCACAATATGTTCTAAGAGAGAGAATGTATGCTACAAACGCAAATCAACTGACATCTTAAGACAACCATGAAACATGATTAGACTCAGTAATTAGTATCTTTGATATTGGTCAGTACTTAAACCGGGCATATTTGGAAATAGGCATTTTATTTTAGCAATGATCTTCTTCACTCAAGTTGAACAAGATGCTATGCACATGCAAACATAAGCATCACCATTAATAACATATTAACCATGTGTATCTGCTTTGAAATTCTTATCTTTGCTGTGGCTCAATTTGAAATCCATCTAGGGGTGGGGGTGGAGGGCTCGTCTCTAAGTGTGTAGCTGAGGAATTATTGGAACAAGGCCCTTTCAACGCGTGGCTGTCTGTCAGTACAACTACGTCAGATGTGCTTTAGCTGGCGGTGCTGTTAAAGGGAGCATAGGGACTTATCTCCTCAACTGTAAAATGATTTTCTGTCCCTTATGCCTAGATACCGTAAGTGCATGTGTGTGTGTGCGAGGTATCACTGATCTGGTAGTAATTAAGATATGGGTTCACATCACAAGAGGGCTTTTTGCACGCAGGAGACGAGCAGATAAAATTGAATGTGGAGCGGTTGAGGTTTAAAGAGGGGGGCTTTGATTAATTACAAAACTCTTAAAGAGATGGTCCCAGCCCTGTGAGATTGAACTGCAGAACCTCCAGAGCTGATGACCACGACACCGCCCCGTTTTCGGTAATAGGCAGGTTATCTCGTTACTCGTTGGCTCTCAGCCCGTTCGTTTGCCATATTGCTCATTCTCCAGCATTCGAATACATCATTATCTTTGGATCAAGCTGTTCACTGTAAAAATTTTCTTTAAAGGCTAAGCAATCTTCAGCTCACTGGAATTACAATTGCGTTTATGACATATAGCAGCCTTTATAGTACACGCAATGGTGTGCATTAATTCAAAGTCTGTAGATTCTGTATTTTTACCTCACAGAGTCTAAAGCTTTTGATCACTCTTACAGTTTGTGGTTATTATCTTGAAACAGGAATTGTTCTTTCAATAGCACAATGCCTCCCACTGATAAACAGCATATCATTCAATAACAGAAACGTTGGTGGTTCAATTCCCACTACAGCCACTGTTGCTGTGTCCTTGAGCACGACATGGACTGTGCATGCATGACTGTGGTGTGAATGAATTATGCAATTAATTGGTAATAGTCTAGGTAAGTGCTAAATATATCCTATTATTATTATTATTATTATTATTATTATTATTATAAAATCCTCTCAAACATAGACACCATCATGACGGTGATTACTGTAACAAAAAAAGCTGCTTGTGTCCTTAAATAATTTACTTCACAGCTGGGAGAACCTTGCATAATTTCTTTATAATCTCAGTTGGTAAATAAGACATAATGAAGCATGCACAAGAGGAAGCAGCTCACTTTCACATCGAATCAATTCTCTGTACAAGTCAATTCTTTGTACTGTTTATAGCAAGGGAGGAAGGAGAAAAACAGATTCACGAAAGTAGCTTAAAGGAGTTGTAGATTAATGTGTGGGTTGTTGTATGTACCATATGTTTCTGGTCACTTTATTAGGTAGACCATGTACCTAATAAAGAGGCTGCTGTAGTTCGCAGTAGTTCATCCATCTTTTTGTTCTGATGATTGGTCTGAACCTCAGCAGGCCTGTTTTGAACATATATGTGCGTGACTAAATCCATTGGTTTGATGTGATGTGGCGTGAGGCTGATAATATTTGAGCACACAAAAGTAGCTCAAAGGAGTTAAAGTGTTGATGTTTATCACACTTTATACTGAGATGATTTATTTTCAGAATGTTGTTTTTCATCTTCCTCCAAGCTGTGATCTGTATGATTGATAAAAGTTTCTAAAGGTGTAAATTGATTTAGCTCTACCCTGCAGTGGTAACAGGCCACAGTTATAAAATCTGTGTTCAATGTGCTCTTTAACCATGTCTTTGCCCCATGGACTAGGATTTATTTTGATCACCTCTAGATTACAATTTTACATTATTATGTAAAATGCAGAATTTATTCAAAACAGCTTCTTTTAGGACCTATTGTTTTCTCTCTGTGCATGACCATGTTCGGCATGTCTCTTCCAGGCTCTCTTTCCCCTCGCTGGCCACGCCTACTTCACAGCCAATGAGAAAAAAATGGAAAGCAATGCCAAGTTGGGGTTTCTTTACAGTACTGTTTTTTTTCAGCTCCTAAGATGATCAGTGTCACAGCATACAGGATTGCTCAAACGTGTGAACTACTGGTATGACTTTGACAAGAACATTTTTTAAAAGTTGGGTATCCAGCATTAAGCACACATTTAACACATCTTCTCTGACTGAAGATTTCTTGAAAAGCAACTAATGCAAAAAAAGGCAGAGTGGACAGAATGGTTGAAGAGAAACTAATTTTGCAGCTCGGATGAAGGGGAGGTGGAAGAGCCATGGCTCATGATGATATTTCACCCTGAACAAACAAGCTGAGCCGCACAGAGAGAGGGATGCATCGATCTACCCAACTCCAATCATAATACATCCACTTTTCTCCAAGTTTACTTTCTGGCATTCTATCAGGACTTTATAAATTATTTGGGGTGACAAATCGATCTGTTGCTTGGCCCCACCATGGGTGCTGAGCGAAGGGAAAGTGGTGTGTTGTGTGTCACTTAAATAAAGGCTTGATCTCTGGTAGGGCTGCACCAGCATTAGAAAAATGTGATTTTGAATTCAGCAAAGTGTAGGTATCAAAAGCAAGAGCAAACAAGAGCTTAACCAGAACTAAACCATTCTAAAACAGCTCTGTAACAGGGTTAACCCAATGCTAAAGTTTAACTAAACCAAGACTAAACCAGGGCTGAACCAGGAATACATTTAGTCAATATACTGTGCAGCCCTGCTCTCTGTTCTGTCTGCTTGTGTGCCAATGTGTTAGCGCTCCTGAGAGTTTGTGTGGTTCGGAGGCATCATCATGTGCCATCTGGCCTCAAAGAACAGGGGCCGCATGGTGTGAAGCAAATGTCACCGGTCATACCCGCCAATGCCAAATCCCGACCAATGACGTCAGGAGAAACCCACACTTGCAGTGCCCAGAGGTGGGTAGATTAGACCGTATCTATATAAATCTAAAAATCTATAGAAATGGTTAATTTATAAAATATTATTAATTACATCTTTTTATGAATGCTGATTGGTTACAGATTAATTGTAGTGAGGTATTCTAAAGTGTGTTGTGTTTGAGTTGAATACAGATTTTGGCAACTCTACCTCCTTTAACAGTTGCCCAAACAAACAGGCAGCCTGAGTCCGATCGGCTCCTGACCTTTAGTTCACCGGCTGCAGCTTGTAATGACACTGATGGCGATCTAGGAATTAAGGCTTATCCAGGCGTAACACTCACTCACTGTCTGTGCCTCTAGAGAGGAGCTGTTCTAATCAGGGTCGTAGCATCAGGCAGTGCCACCAGTTCAGTTGCTTTGAGGCCCCAGGAAGTGAAGAAGGCCCCATATACAAACATTATTCCTGTCTATTAGTGGGGTTGTCAAATTTACATTAGATCACAATAAATACATTGGGCTGATAGATATGTCAATTGATGTGAAAATGCTAAATGTGCATGATTTTGTCGGGGCCTATTCTTAAAAACTGCTCTGGGGCCTCTCTTTACCACTTTACACCATTTGGCCCTGAAATCTTCTCACGCAGACAAAAGCATAGGAGAAAACACTAGTGATGGCACTCGAGCAGGAGAAAGAATGCACAAAGAAGAAATAGATTGAATACCTCTGTCAGAGCCAAGCACGATGCAACCAGTGACATTTATCAAAATCAAATTATTTACAAGGTCCAGTGAAATCATTCCAAAAGTGAAGCAGATTAGGTCAGTACCAACACATATTGATAATGTATTTCATTGATCTAATATCCAAAGAGCATGAAACTAAACATTAATGTAAACAGAAAGCTATATAATAATTGTCCAATCCAAAATGAATGATTATATATGGCAAATATGGCAAAAGCAAGTCATATGTTTGTAGCAATACTGAGCATATTTTTCGAATTTGACCCATTTCTACACTAAAAAAACATGAAATTACATGAATTTACATTTACCACTGAACTCTTGAAAGTGTTGGTTAATGTCAGATGCAATTGAACTGCTGCTAATTTGTGCCTTACTTCAGCAACTCACACTCACTCACACTGTCATCAAAGCAGCTGGGACATAAAGGTTTCATCATTTACCATGGCTGAAAAAGGGATACATTTCAATGTGAGGGCTGGGGCTGCAAAGACTGTGTGAACCAGTTAAAAGCCTTCATTTGAAATGTTCACAAAGCATCTGCGTAGCACCTCTGCACCGGGGGGGATTGTATTCAACAGATGAGCCGGGATAAACAATTCAATGTCCTTGGAAAAAGAATGACTATTTCAATGAAGGCTTTCTCGTCAGGCTCCATGCTACCTTTGGTTTTAATTACGCTTCCTGAGATAGGTAGGCCCACATCTGTATTTCTCTGCACTGCTACAAGGCCAAACAGAAATACTGCAAGGTTAAACTGACAACACAAGGCACGGTCGTGCTTTACATTGTGTGTGTAGTAAGGACTCATGCAGGGGTGTAGCAACATGGAGTGCAGCCAGAGAAGATACAGGAGGTGGAGGGGTTATTTTGGTTATTCTATGGGTTTGAAAAAAACACAATAAATGCATGGGTCTGTAAATTTGGCAATGTAAATTTCCAATGTTAATGTATAGACTTTTCTTACAATAAAAATAAAAATAAAATTACCCTAAAATCCATAGGTCTGTATATGTATTGATTGGTGCAGAATAAACAATATACAGTATAATAGAAAAAAAAATATTTCCTGCATTAAAATGAGAAGGTTCATGTATTAATGAATTGTAAACCAAGTGAAAATACTAAATGCATTCCCTGCACTCATCACCACGATACGCTTGATGGTAGTACGGTAATAGAGCAGTTTGAAAGCTTTAGTGATAGACACCAGAACGCTCAGAGTGACAGAATCTACAGTCTGTCTAATCTATATCTATACTAATCCCTTCTACACCTCTTCACCAGCTGACAAGAGCCACTTTCACCAACAGACTGTGTGAGAAGGAGCGAGGTGAAAAACAATTAAATGTTATAGTGGGAAGAACACTTGTTTGTGGTTTGCAGGCACGACATAATGACTATATAAGGTTTGGCTAATAGATTTACATATGGGTGTCTCTGGTTCATTATATAAGCATTATATGGAGCCTGGTTAGGTCACAAAACCTGTACAAAACAATGTTACCTTCTAACTATAAAATCACATAAAATTCTACATTAATAACCTCAAAACGAAAAAGAACCTAAATTGCAGTTAAAACTCTACATTTTACAACATGCCAAGACCACTGACAAGCAATACTACAGATTATCATTTTATTATGGCACCTGTTAGTGGACTGTTGCAGTAGCAAGAGAACATTTTGTTCTCCGAGTTGATGTGTTAGAAGCAGAATGAGGGAGGATTTGAGTGTGTTTGACAATGTCCAAATTGTGATGGCTAGACGACTGGGTCAGAGCATCTCCAAAACTGCAGCTCTCATGGGCTGCAGTGGTCAGTATCTGTCAAAAGTGGTCCAAGGGGAGTGCTGCAATCCAGCAGACGGCTACTGTAGAATGCACTGCATCACAGTTTGTTGTGGATAGGGGCTGAATAGGTAGGTAGTTATAATTTCATGCAGGATTGGTGTATTTTCAGACATTTCAAAACATTGTCCAATTACCATGTCCGCATCACAATAAATGATGCCATATGAACAAATGTATCATATACAGTGAGAATAATCTATATCCATACAAACTAATTGGCTACCCTTGTGAGTATGTAGTTGTCTTTGGTGAAAGTAGAGAAAAGAAATGGACCCAGGCAGGCTTCTTAGTTACAAGTGAACTCCTTGTATACCCATATGGCCTATTTGTAGCTTGCTCACGAGCAGCAGTTGTTAAATTGCAGATTATCCTTGCAATCCTGACAGGGATAAAACTAGTCACAGAGTCCTCAAAGAAAAGCAGCTCTCCACTTAATGTAGAACATGCTGGGGGCTGTTCACCTTAGGATATCAGCATGTCATTGTACCCAGAGTTCACCGGGACAATTCATGATCATCATTAGCCCTGTGTCATAAAACATCCCGGGGTGTTTCAAGGCCCTCAGATCAGCTCACATGTGTAGTTGGCCTGTTTTTATTCGCCCTCGGCCTTTTTAATTTGAACATTTTACTGCTTAGCTTATTGGCTTTGTATTTATCACCCTTTTATCGTTCGTCATGAACTTTGCATCTCATTGAAATGCTCTATAAAATGCAGTTTATTGTGGGGTTAAACCAGTCGGATGTCCCAGTAACATAACACTGGACTCTACTGCCATTAAGACTGAAGACAAACATATGTATTTTTTCCTCAAGCCAGTATCTGAAATCTGGCATTCAAGACATTTTCGCCCCCCAGAACTGCCGCTCACTGGATATTTAATAATTTTCAAACCTTCTGATGCTTGGCTTTAACTTCAACAGGTTTCGCTTGAGCATACTGTATGTTTGACTAAATAACTGGCCTGATGCGATTATTATTTGCTATTTGATGACATATTTTAGCCCACAAGCAGGTAAACATCTAATAAATATAAATACAATAATATATATGTGTATAGTGGCAAGTAGAATCACACAAAAAGAAAACACGCCTCTACAGACAGCCTATAAAAAGCCACGCTTGTATGGTAGATGATTCATTCAGCTCTTTTGTTATTTCTGGCTCGAACTTCCCCACTTCAATACGTTTAAATATTTTTTACATTGTTCATTGATGACCCGTATCAAATTGCAGAGGCCCCTTCATATCTTCCTTAACAAGGTCTGGCATTTCTTCAGTGAAGAGGACTCATCTGTTTAATCATCTCAATCACTATAGAGCTAGACCTGCCTAAATATAGAAGCACAGGCAGCATGTGGGCAGCATCATTGTACTACACTCACTGGGCAGACTGTTACTGTCAGAGGATCGCAGGAATATAAAGATGCTTAAGCCTGCATAATGTCTCAATATTATCAGGCTGTGTTTGTTGACAATGTTTAGGTTTGCTTTTGAAGCTTACTAAACGCCTCTGTGGCAAAAAGCATAATGTAGAAGAGTGTTTTCCAAATGTTATTCCATGCCACCCCAATTTTATAAGAAGTCAGGCTATTATTTTTTTTCTTAATTTGGTCAATTTTGGGGGGTATTTCTGTCATTTAAATTTATTTATTTATTTATTTATTTATTTACCAATTCTCATTTACAATGGCGACCTGGCCACATTCATTCATAGGCAATATGGGTTAAGTGTCTTGCCCGGGGACACAACGACAGCGTGCGCTTGGACGGGGACCCGAACCACCGACCCTCTGTTTGAAGGGCGAGCGCCTACCCACTGCACCACTGCCGCCCTACATCATGGCTTGTTTAATATACCACCCTGTTTAATCATTTCTAGCATCGTTGAAGTGTAGTTTTGGAGTTCACGTTTACTTTTTGTTGTTCTTGAAGTTATAGAAATGTGTAGCAATCCAAATTATATTTTTGGCAACCCACTTAGGGGTCTCAACCCAGTGTTTGAGAACCTCAGATAAACTAAATACAATACACTGTTACCATACATTAATTTGATAAAATTCAACCTTACTAAGCTAAAATTGGAAAATGAACTGATTGCTACTATTCTATTCTATCTATTATATATAAACATTGCCCAACAGAGGGCTTACTTAGTTTAGTTTAATTTGTCTCTCAAAAACAATATTTCAGAAATGATTTCAGAGTTAGATTGTATAATGAATGCTTTTCCAACCATTGTTATCCTCCTCTATCTCTATGTAAGTCCTTCAACAGGTTCTACACACTGAGCAGACTGTGGAGCTCGTGGATTAAAGTAATTTCTAAATAATATCAGGCTGTGTTTGTTGTGGATGTTTGTTTGCTGTTTAACACTGAGCACTGTTTACAAAATGTATCCAGTTACACAACCTAATCCGGAAGACCTCAGCATTACTTAAAGTTCAAAATGACACGAGGAATTATCTGGCAACACACAGCCACGTGTTACTAAACAGCCACCAAAAAAACAACAGGTTTGATAATGGGTTCAAACACAGTTAATCTAATTCTCAACAAACAAAAGTTTACAGGACGATTACTTAATAACCTTGTTGAGGACACTTGCTAATTACTTTGTTGAAAGAGTAAATCTACAAACACAATGATTTAATGACATTGTCCGAACACCAATCATCTCCCCTGACCTTGGAACTTGTGAGAACAGGACATGTTCATGAAGTATGTCAGCAGCTCAGATGATGTCATCCCACTTGTGCACGCCAATGTCACACCATTAGCCTGTCCTATATATGCTTATGTAAAACCCCACAAGAGTTCTTTTTCACTTGATTGGGACACACATAAATCACCTCACATCTGAAAGGCTTTGCTTGTTTTAGGCAAACACGTCTTATAAGTCCAGATGTTTATTTTTACACAACTAGCCAGGATTACGCGATAACTAAGAACAATCTCCTGCTGGCACACATAGAATTATAATTTCACAGAGACTTATGAGAAAATCCAGTTTACATAATATTGTGAGTTGCTTAAAATGTTTGAACCAAATACAAAACAATTTGCCTGCCTTTTTAAATTAAAACACTCTGGCCAGTGTGCTCTGACAGGCCTACAGCCAGTCTGGCTCAGCTCTTGTGGGACGCCTGTGTTTGGTGCCATTTGGCAACCGCTGGAATATTTAAATGCCCTGATGAATACATCGCCCCTGGGCCTGACTGCTCAAACTGAACAGTGAGAGCGCTCTGACATGCTCAGCATACACTAATGGGACTTCTGACAGTCCTGTGCATTCATCCTCCAGCCCTGGCTTGGTGCCAGCCAGGAGCAGCAACTGGGTGTGAATGTAGCACTGGCTAAAGACAGAGAAAGCGTAAGGCCACAGGGCTAACTGGTGGCATATCTGACGTGTCCATCGGTAGCCACTTACCCTGTCAGACTGCCCTTGAACAAGACACCAGGGTCAGTCCTGTTCACTTGTTGCAAATTACAGTACTTTGGATGAAAGCAACAGCTGCAGTAAATTTTGCGAAAGAATAGAATCTACAGCTCATTTCTGTTGGGGCTGGGTTAATGGTCAGAGACACCATCCATTTTCCTGAAGCTCAGCAGCTGTGTGTACTTAGGTGAAACTATGCAAGTGTGTCTGTTGGGCCAGGGGAAGATATAGTGGCTGGTAAAGGCAGCTGTAACCTGTGCACACACTCACAGCAGAGACTCCATAAAAGAGTGGGAGCTGTCCATGGTTCTGAAGCCCCTAAAATGAAAACGGAATTGGAATATGCTCGCATGTGCTTTCAGCGTGTGTGTCTGTGTGTCCTAATGGCTCTGATCTGCAGCCACTAACGTTGCTGCTGACATATTCTAGTAAAAGTAGACGCAGCTGTCTCCAGTCCCTCCAGAGAGGCCTGTGTAGTAGAAACACAAGAGACGTTTCATTGATTATGGTTATTTTGGAAAATGTCAGTAGTGCAGAGTAGTCCAATGATGTTGACCTTTTAAGCGCTTATAACTCCGCAGCATCAGAGAATGATGGAATTCAAGGAACAATATTGATCGTGATTTGCTGCCTATCACAAATCTGTATGGGCAGTTCAGTAAAACGGGAGGCGAGAATAGATGGCAAATGCCAAGAAGCCATGGAGCAACGCGAACAGACCTTTACGCACGGTTCAATAACGTCTGTAAAAACTTCAGACTTCAGAAAACAGAATTCCCTTTTTCCCACAATAACACCAGTTCTAAACATAGTATATTATTCAATGAACTGCAACAACTTCACTCGATAGACACAAACGTAGGCGCTAACTTGAGGTCTGCACACGCCGCCTACTTGGACCACTGTTACGCATTGATTAGGTCCGCTCCCGGTGCACGCAGCAGAGGAATTTGCGGGTGCAGAAAGGACAGGACCACTCCTCTCGCTCGCTCTCCGCATACCATTTTCTCTCCATCTCTCCCCAGTCGGTGCGGAGGAGGGGGAGGGTGGTCTTGCAGTCGACGCGAGGAATAGGAGTTTATTGAGGAGAAGCTGCAACGGGAGGGAAAACGTTTGAGCGCTACTGCCTTGCGGTCTGTGAGCTGACAGAGTAGGACTAGAAGCGTGAGTAGGGGCTCGCGCTTGGACAAATGACCGCTCTAGTCCCGGGAAACTGCCGCCTCAATTGTTTAACTTGTTGATGCGTCGTTTTCCCCGTGTTTTCTTATTAGTCCGGCTGCAGTGGCACATAAATGGGTAGCGGGATTGCAACAGCTCTTCGTGGATAGGTACCTTTTTTTTGTGGATGCAGTTTAAAAAGCACAATATTTGAGGTGGGTAGTTTCATTTTACATTCATTTTAATTGGAAAATAGCCCTGCTCGTGTGTGTGGGTGACGAAATCCAATTGATATTCTGCCGCAAAGTGAGCTTCCACAGTTATAGTGAATGAGGCTGGAGTGATAATCAACAGTGCTATGCGCAGTGATAGAAGTAAACGTGTGTTTTCTTATCGGTGTCTCTCTGCTGTCCTCCTGCAGATGCTATTTATCTGTGAGCCGTAGCACTGTGGAAATCGGAGCGGGGTCGTATTAACCACTACAGGTCAGCATGGCAGCAGGTGTAGCGGCATGGCTCCCATTCGCCCGAGCGGCGGCCATAGGATGGATGCCTGTGGCGAGCACCCCAATGCCCATTCCTCCACAAGATAAAAAGAAAACCCAGGAGGGACTAATCGTGCTCAACGTTAGTGGGACCAGGTTTCAGACCTGGCGAACCACTTTGGAGAGATACCCGGACACTTTGCTGGGCAGCACAGAAAGAGACTTCTTTTTCCACGAGGAGACAAAAGAGTACTTTTTCGACCGTGACCCTGACATCTTTAGAAATATCTTAAATTTTTATCGCACGGGGAAGCTCCACTACCCACGCCAAGAGTGCATCTCTGCCTACGACGAAGAGCTCGCCTTTTTTGGCATCATCCCTGAGATTATTGGAGACTGCTGCTATGAGGAGTACAAAGACAGGAGGCGCGAAAACGCAGAGAGGCTTCAGGACGACGAGGAAATGGATGTGAACAATGACGTCACGCCGGTAAACCTGACGTCCCGGGAGTATCTGTGGCGGGCTTTTGAAAACCCTCACACCAGCACCTTAGCCCTGGTCTTCTACTATGTCACAGGCTTCTTCATCGCCATCTCAGTGATGGCCAACGTGGTGGAGACGGTCCCATGCGGCACTTTGCCCAACAGGTCCAAGGAGATATCCTGTGGGGACCGTTATGCGCTGGCCTTCTTTTGTTTGGACACTGCGTGCGTCATGATATTCACGGTCGAGTATCTCCTCCGGTTAATCGCAGCCCCCAGTCGCTACAAGTTCATGAAAAGTGTGATGAGTGTCATCGACGTGGTGGCCATCATGCCTTACTATATCGGGTTGGTCATGACTGATAATGACCAGGTGAGCGGGGCTTTTGTCACGTTGAGAGTCTTCAGAGTTTTTCGGATTTTCAAGTTCTCCCGGCATTCCGCGGGACTCCGGATCTTGGGCAACACTTTAAAGAGCTGCGCGTCCGAGCTCGGCTTCCTCCTATTCTCCCTCACCATGGCCATCATTATTTTTGCTACGGTCATGTTTTATGCAGAGAAAGGCTCCACAGCTAGCAAGTTCACCAGTATCCCCGCCGCGTTTTGGTACACCATCGTCACCATGACAACACTGGGGTAGGTGACTGTACTCTCACGCGCTTCACAACAGCCCTATCACTGTTCACGAGGGGTGCTGTGACTGATGATAGAGAGTGAACTGCTCCTCACCCTCACAAGTTTGACTGTTGCTCATTGCATTGACACCCTCATTATTCTCACGTGACTTTAATATAGACTCATCTAGTCTTATTAGGGATATGTTTTTCTGTTTGTTGGGGTTCACATGTATTTGGAGCATTTCTATTTTCAAAGCAAATAATTCTATTTTACAGTTTACTACATTTTTATGAACATGACAGTCATTGGAATCATTGTTGCGCAGGCTGTAGGTGTGCGTTATTGGTCAGTGACGAGCCTTCATCAGAGTAAGTCTGTAATTGTGCGTAAAAGGACTTATTTGCGGCTTATGTTCTCTATCAACATCTGAAGATTGTGCTGAGTAAAAGACACTCTTGCTTTCCTGCTGTTTCCATCAGGCTTCTTCTGACAGCAAATATTTGAACGTTAACAATCTCAGCTGAATTTGCTGATGTAGCATAAAATAATGACACTCAGTTAGGACGATTACATCAAATTAATTGTCGAGCTCACTCAAGCGCTCAGCTGTTCGATGTGCATTATTATTATTATTATTATTATTATTATTATTATTGTTAACATTATAATCATTATTCACCTTGTTCAGTTTTCTGGGGCGTTGTGCTTTCCAAGGTGCTGAAAAGTTCCCTCAATGAGCCAACTGGTTGCTATTTGATGTGTTGTAAATAGCTCTATTATAAAGTGAGAGAGAGAGAGAGAGAGAGAGAGAGAGAAATAATAATCAAGTCGTCGCTAATTTGTGTGTAAAAATATCCTGGCTGCCTGTGTAAACAGAGCCACAGGATGAAGTTAAACACATGCAGGCGCTGAGGCAAACCCTGTTAGTCCTCACGACCTCCCATTCATCCACAACACACACAAATTAAGTCCTGTTGTTGGTTTTCCAATTCAAAGTCAAAACATCAGAGATTATTTATGTCTACATTAATGTTCTCAGATGCCTTGTGTGTTCGCTGGGCTTAGGCATGTCCTAGGTTTGGAAATAATGTTAAATCGGGCATATTGCTTTGTCTTTTGTTGGATTTGTTGCAGGTGAAATGGTATTTCTCTACCATTTTGAGAATCGGATGCGCTTTCTCTTTCTGCTGTTATCAGGCATGCCGCAGCGACACTGAGTGGATTTTTATCCTGCCTGAAGCTTCCCCTGCATTTATTCAATATCAGTCAAAGTACCACTCACACTCAAATGACCAATGAGAGCATAATTAGTGATATGCACTGTCCAGCAGTGATGGAAGCTGCCACCTCCAAAGCAGCAACACCCAGCTCCAATCAGATTCACGGTACAGATGGAACATGAATTGTGGGAGCAGGTTTATTATTTATCTTGGGGGAGACCCGAGCTCTGAATATTCTTTGTGTTCAAGATGAGCTTGAAAAACATATCTTTGTAAATGGGAAAATTTCTGTCAGTCCTTTGTGAACTGTGACAACACACTTGCCAGATTTGCTCCCTGTACAGAGCCTTGCAGTGGTGCAGAATGCTGCAGAGTGGACCACCATCACTGAGAGAAGTCGTCTGCATCTCATGATCCATTGTGGTCTTTAAGACGTGATTTTTCTGAAATCATCTCTGAAATACTGTAATGGTGCAGTAGGCTGATATATGGTTATCATTGTCTGCTGACACTGAGGAAATTGCTTGTTATATTCTCCTCCAGTAACCTTCAGATTCTTGTCAGCTCATGAGAAATTAGGTATTCTGGTTTGTTTCTGAGCACAGTGTGAAGAAACATTAAAACTCATATAACAGTTAGTTATTGAAGTCACATATGAGCCTAGTGAACCTTCATTTAGAGCCTCTGAAAGCATCTGATTTTGTTTTGATAGTCATTGATGGTTCATGCAGGCGTGGTGTCATGATGCCTTTCCACTACATATATTTTCAATTTCCCTGACTCACAAGCTGTGGAAGTAAAGACAGTGGCGTGCGTCCCTCCCTGCTGATGGCCCATTGATTGTGCTTAAGCAGACGTGCAGACATTGGGAGAGCAGGGTTCCTGTTCAGAGGCACTTGGCAGTCAGCCTGAATGAGAGGGAAGGAGCCTGAAGAGCAGCGGAGAATCAATAGCTCAGTGCAGCTGCGTGTCACGCCTGTGTGTGTCTCCCAACACAGGACAAGACCCGCTTATCCTCCGCACTCATTCAGCCTCTGCCTTTGTCAAACCCAGATTCTCAAGATGGGCCGTACAATATGAGATCTTTATCAGCAGTGCTCTGCGGTATCTGTGGAAACTGCACTAAGCTCTGAGAATAATTTGGGACTTGATTTAATACTATCCATTTAATGTAGCAATAGATTCCACTTCATAGATAACAACACACTTTATTAAGCTGAAATCAGATGCTGCCATATTTGCTAGCTCTCACTCTCTTGAGATGATCCAAACAGTCAGGAAGAATTAGCTGCACAGGGACTTTTTGGTGCTCCAGATCTTTTAAGTGATTTAAGGTGTAATGGAGTGCACTGCTGAGAGCAGCTGTGAAAACGGTGGAAGTCAAGCGCAACCCACAAGGGAGAGGGCCTGGCACACACATACCTCTGGACACAGGCAGTACCTCTGATAGGCATCATAGAACCTGGCTTTAGATACAGAGGCACTTAGCCAAATCACACTCTTGATTAGTAGTGCCACGGTCAGTTTGGTGACTATATGATGTTTATGGTAAATGGACGATCAAGTTTGAGACACTCAATCAGTGCCAAGAATAAGTTAATAGGTCTTCAAATGTTCGTAAAAGTATTGTGGTTGGGATATGAAGAGGTAATAACAATGTACTTGACAGGACTAAAGATACTGATTTCTATTAATATATCCCTTGTGTTGCCTTCGGGTCAACTTGACCTGAAGATGCTCAATGTGGTAGGGTACAGATGCATGTGTGCTCCAAAATATTTTCATTTGTACTTGTTCGTTACACAAAATTGGCTAAAGTAAGTAAATGTCATGGCAAAACATATATTATTTAAACATTAAAAACGGGTGAATTTGACCCGAAGGCAGCACAGGGGTTGAGAGCCACACAAGTCTGTCATGTGTCAAAAATAGCAGGTTCTAAAACTAGCCACGAGCTTGTCTTTGCATTTAGTTATTTATTACTTTAATGTCCATTTGTGGCACAAACACAACTGTGCATTGTGGTCATGTGACACATGCTAAATTTATTGGCATGACGTTTTTTCTGTCTGTGCCACAGCTTCACCCAGCACACACCAGTGCAAAGACCTGACAAGAGAGGCCTATAAAGCTCTCAGGGCAGGATTTATAAGACAGAGGAGACAAGGTTAACAGACATCGGGGTCAGAGTAGGGCTCATAAACCTCTCCAGGTATAACCATTATCTCACTTACCACTTTTGACACGTATGGCTTTATGACAATCAAAAGTCTGCATGCAAGAAAACATTCAGTCGGCTGGAGGTGGTTAACTCATCTGTTTTTCATTAGTTCTGTTAGGGGCTGTGGAACTGCATGGAGCAAATCCCAGCAACTATGGCCCCCTCTGGACGATGTGTTGTGCTTACGATTTGTCACATGTATGTTATTGAGTCTGAAATGGAGGAACATAAAACATGCCTGGAGTTGTATTTTGTCTTATTATAGAAATGTTTGATTAATCCTGAATGCTGAGGCACTGATCTTTTCAGGAACCTTTCTTTGTAGAAACCTCACCTTGCTACTACTGATGTTAGCTTGAACTGCCAGTAAAAGTAAAAGCGAGCATGGAAGAAGGGAGAAAGGGGGTCTTAAGTTTATATATATATATATATATATGCTCCTGATTTGAGATCTTTCAGCACTAAAAGCAGAGGCTCCCAAAGAGAAGAGGGCTTTCAATGACTCCTGGAACTGTGAAATTATAAAAGAAGAAATGCTAATCTAGATGTAAACCAAATGAATTCAAAAAGCTTGAAATAATGTATAATACTGGTGCCAAGCCTTTGCCACACGTCAGCTGAAATGGAAATGCATAGGGACCGTCTTTAGAGCCCATCATAACTATCTGTACCCAAGAGATAAATGCAGTCCCGATGATACAGTCCTCAGTGTTGGATATGTTACCATGCCCCACGGCAGCCAGCACAGAGAAATCTCACTCTTTTTTTTCACAACTGTCAGTGGGAACATTTGGTGTGTTTGATTATGTACTGCAATGGGTGTCATTCTGGTGTGGAGAAGAATACATTACAACCACTTGGCATTGTGTATGTAAGGCACATTATGAAACTCAGCTTTCCATTATGACAGGCCTGAACGTGATGCATTGGCGTGTAAAACAGAAGTGGCTGATGTGATACGTAGGCCACCATTACTCTGTTGTAGGCTGAGCACGGCCCTTCCAGCTGCTTTATTTGGGACGAGAGGCGATGCTAATATGAGACTGTTGTAATAGTGCTGAAGTGTCAGGTGAGTTAATGAGAGGGACCTGGCAAGACAATGTGTTTTGTGCATGAGCTCTGTCCCGTCCATGCAAATCAGTGTGAAATGGTGGTAGAGTGAGTGGTTAGAGAGCGGGGCAGTATTTGCAGATACACCCACAGGCCTCCTAATAAAGTGGCCTTGTTGTTTACAGTTGCTTCAGCGGTCAATGTGTTTAGAGAAACCAGTCTAGTTATTCTCCTCAGAGCATTGGCATCAACAAGCATGAATGCATTGAGTTGCTGCCTTGTGGTTGGCTCATTAGATATTAGCCCCAGTAAGCAAGCGAACAGGTGTACCTAATAAAGTGGCCCGTGAGTGTATGTATGTATGTCCTATAGTGTGATTTTATTCCCCTTTTTCCACCATGCGTCACGCTGATGGGAAAGAGGAGGAGATGTAGGCTGCATGATTGATTAAGATTTTATAGCCCTTCATATATTATACATTTATTACATCTGCTGTACGTATATGTATAGGTAAGAGACTAAAAATGGCTTTTGCGTGTCACATTTGCTTTGTGTGACCTTTTTTCAATTAATTTTAGATTCTTAATGCATTAATAAAGGTCGTCTATAGGATTTAAACCAAAGGGGGGTTTATATTGACATTTTGTATGTAAGATAAGATGGTTTTAGTCCTGGTTTAGTCCTAGTTTTAACCCATCTATGGTTTAGTCCTAGTTTTAACCCATCTATGGTTTAGTCCTGGTTTAGTCCTAGTTTTAACCCATCTATGGTTTAGTCCTGGTT
>JAVQKC010074210.1:0-14941 GCA_036025475.1 Philypnodon macrostomus | reverse complement strand
ATAGATAAACACTTTGGTACAGAACATCAAGAAACAATATTAACTCACAGGCATATGCTCCTTGCAGCCCTGTAGAAGACAATTTTACCGTAACTTGCGCTGCAACTCCACTTCACTACCTAACAGTGAAAAACATAAACGTACGCAGCCGGAACTTCCTGTTACCTAAAAACTTGCAGTACAACCTAGACACCACTAGAGGGTAACGTTATGCTGATTGTCCTTAAGGGACAGCACATGCATTATAGAAATGGGGCGATATTGATTTTTTGATATTAACAATATCTCGATAATGTATAAACAATTAAAAAAGTAGACTTTTCGTATATTTCTCTGTGGGCATTTGAACTTGATGCTAAATGATCTGCTCACAGTAAAGTCCAAAAGGCATTGTGGTGCAAATATATGACGATTATTGATATATATATAAAACGATTATCACGCTAATAAACATAGCCAGGATTAATTAATTTTTATTGTTTTTATTTAATCATATTTTTGTAAAGGAAATTCAATTAATGCGTTGTGTTTTATCATTTTGTGAACCATCTCTAAGCAAACATATGAGCTATCAAAATTCATTCATCGCCTTATTTTCATTGAGGTAACTATGGGCCCGAGGCAGGGTACAAATCACCTTTAAATGTCCTGAAAATGAGGGATTATACAGTTCAATTCTAACGATATGTGCTAATTATCGTTTTACCAAGCTTTCTGTGGGTCAGACATGAACTGGGCCGCGTGTGCCCGGGACTGGTATAGACAATGGTCAGTTGGTCACAAGGCTGACACAGAGAGACACAACCATTCTCATTCAAACATTCATTCACCAGGGGGCAGTTTAGATGATAATTCTCCTAACATTCCTCCCCAGATCTGTCAGTAAAACATTCATGTCCATATATTAACCATTGATCTCTTCTCTCTCTCTCCTCAGTGCCGATGCCCTCTAAATTGAACGGCTCCTTTTTGAGTAAAGACAGTTACGGTTTGGGGGGCGCGGTCTCTAATCCGTCTGAAGTCTTCTGTTCCGTCCCGGGACGTCTGTCTCTGCTCAGCTCCACCTCCAAATACAAGGTGACGGTGGGAGAGGTCCAGAGGAGACTGTCCCCTCCAGAGTGTCTCAACGCATCACTGCTCGGAGGAGTACTGAGAAGGTGAGAGAGGGGCAGTTATAGGGATATTATCGTGGTTGTCCATCCATCCATCCATCCATCCATCCATTTTCTTCCGCTTGTCCGAAACCGGGTCACGGAGGCAGCAGTCTAAGCAGGGGACTCTGGCCTTCGACCACTGCCCGATCCACATTGCACCAGCCCTTTTAAGGGTACCTCCCGCGGGTGGTGGGTCCACGGAAAGGCCTGACAGCGTGCTCTGGTTGAAGGGCGAGCATCTACCCACTGCACCACCGCTGCGGCTATTATTGTGGTTGTGTTGGTCACAATCACACAAAAACTCACTACTTTCCCAAAACAGCATCTCTACATTTATTGGAAAAGTCAAACTGTACATTTTTGTCATTGATTTAATGTTGAGAAGCTGAGTCCTTTCTTGTACTGGTCTTAATGTGTCTTAATTTTTATAATATAAGAAAAATATCAAACTGTCCCAAGACTGTGTTTCATTAACTCATTCAACAGATGCTACTGATGTGATTTCAGTCCCATGAACCTAATTTTGGTTTCGGCCTTGGACTAAAACATCCTTCCACCAAACATCTGTGAAGCTCCCAGAAGACCTCAAAATATATAGTCCAGAAATCAACAGTTTATTAGCACTAGTGATAATACTGCCTTAGTATTGAATAATGAATGTGTATAATGCATGCACATGAACCAAATGGCTGTTGGTAAACATGACATATCAAATACAATTCAGTGGCAGCTTGAAGAAAGTCTGTTCCAGCCCACTCTAAATCTACTGATGTTACTAAAGTAGAACCTAATGTAATATATTTGCATTTTCTGGTTGCAAATATTTTTAACATTGAGTATATATGAGAAGGGTTTTCTGGATATTGCTGCTTTAGGACCATTGTAGAGTACTCCTTGACATTGACAGTACATCCATAGCCCCTTCCACTCATACAGGAACCCCGAGCCCTTCTCTGACCCCAATGTGTGTGCTTTGCTCAGGGCCAAGTCGAAGAACGGTGGCCGGTGTCTGAGAGAGCGTCTGGAGAAGATCGGTCTGAATTTACCCGCAGGTCGACGCAAGGCCGCTAATGTCACCCTGCTCACGTCTCTGGTGGAGGGTAAGAATAAAAATGAATCTATATAACACTCACACTCAACCGAGGAATTTGGAAAGTGTTTTTAATAGATTGAAAAGTGTAAAAGTCCTGCAGGATAATGTACTAGACCCAAGAGATTTGAATGGTGTGGTAGCTGAGATAACTAGCTGGTATCCAGGCAGTCGTGGGCAAATGTGCAGTGACAGCAATGTGTCAATCTTAATTAAAAATCTGAAATTAATGGAAAATAATAATTACGATAATGACATTATAGAATATCGATTTTACATTTACTTTGAAACTCAACTACAACTTTAAGTGCACACTTCTCTGTAAATCCTTAGCTACGTCCAAGAAATATAAAGTGTATTCAGCGATCCTTAGAGTCAACTGTATTTCACCCCTCTCTCTCTCGTCTTATATCTTCAGGTGAAGCGGTGCATTTGGCCCGAGACTTTGGGTTTGTTTGTGAGACAGAGTTTCCGGCTCGAGCCACAGCCGAGTATTTGTGTCGACAGAGCGACCCCGAACAACTGCACACACGACGCAGCATGTTACTGGCAACAAAGTGAGTGCATCTAATAATGTTTATCAGTAAAACCCAGTTGTAAATCAACCTAAATGAACTAACTAGAAGTACTTGGTGAGCTCAGACCTACGACCAAGACACTGAACATATCTTGCAATGTTACAGGGAATTTGGATCTAGATCAGGGGTGTCCAAACTATGGCCCGGGGGCCAAATGCGGCCCGCAGAGCAAATTATTGCGGCCCTCCGGCTTACTTCTCTTTTGGCCCAAATTGCCCTGCATGTGACTCTACATAAACCAACTAAAAAAAGCATTTATTGTCTAACAAGATATCTGTCCACTTTTCTGTGTGGTTCTAATATAGACGGACAGCAGTTGGACATCAGTCACCTCAGCGAGTGGCCCCCCTCTGTGATCATTTTTGACAATGTGGCCCTCAGTAGAAAAAAGTTTGGAGATGATGGTGATCCAGATTCATACCAAAAGCTAATAAAATCATGTTTTTCCGGGGAGTTCTTGAATTGTTTAGCTGAGTGAAAAAACAATCTCTGACAGATATCGATAAATTACTTCAAAATCTTGATAAAATTCTCACAGTGGAAATTCTTTTTTTTGTTTCAGGGAGATCTGTAAGGAGTTTATGGACCTCATGTCCCAGGACCGCTCTCCCCTCGGGGGCAGCAGACCGACCCCGTGCCTGGAGCCGGGCGTCCAGAGCAGCCTCACCCACTTCAGCCTCCTCACCCACGGCTTCGGAGCTCCGGCCATGTGCGCCGCCCTGTCCGCCTTCCAGAGCTACCTGATCGAGGCTATCAAAATGTTGGACAAAGGAGAGACGGGAGGGAAAAACCACCACGACAAGGACTTGAAACATCGTAAATGAAAACAAGGACAATGGAGACAAAACGGGACTGAACATGTGGGACGTAACTCGTTCTCTTATTGGAGGAGGAGGAGGAGGAGGAGGAGCTTAGGACAATATTTTTACTCTATTGAAAGTTAACAATTCTGACAGTAACTTACACTGTCGCTGGTGGAGCGTACATGTGACCAAGCCGGGATAGTCTCACCGATACAAAAGACAGAAAGGGAGCTAAAGTTGGACGCCAGCCGTTAAATGCAACGTAAAAAATATATTTTGTGTCTTGGACGGCATAGGCTAACCACTATGCACCCTTGAATAAGTACTCCATCGATGTTGTCCTACCAGCTTGTATTTCAAACTGAAAGCTCTGATGCAATTTCACATCAAACAATTATTAATGGGATGAACTCTATCTGCATAGGTCATGTTATTGTACCTTCTTTAAACTGTCGCCTGGACCTCTTTATTTTCCATAGATTTAACCTCTACATATGATTTTATTTATTCATCTATTTATTTAACATCTCTGTATTTATCAAATAAGCCACTTTATAATTTCTGGACTTTATTTTATTAAGTGAATATAAACATTAGGACAATGCCTCAGAAGCCATATCCAAACTTTGATTCTTTCTTAAACTATGAGAACAGTTATTTTTAATTGGATAAAAACAGCAGTTATTTGCAGCAGAGGATCATGGGAGTTTGAGTTTGTTGGATTTTAACACTAGGATCGAAGCTGGACTTGTATTATAAAGAGATCAGAGGCAGCTAAGGGAGTTTTATTTTGAAAAACGTGTTGGTAACTAATGAGAAAATCATTTTGTACTTTTGGTGTATGTTATTACTGTTGTTATTATTGTATTACTTCATAAATGTAATATATTATTAAAGACTGAAACCAGAACCTTTACGCTTTTGGGTTGTATTCTTTGCATCATCGAGTGCTAGTAATAACGCACATAATATCTCTTCTCCAGGGCTTGAAGTTTTACTGATGACATACACGATGACGTTATATAATAGTGTTTTGAGGTGGAAAGACTGGCAGAGTTTGAGTTTTAATTATAAAATATCAATGGCAGAAAATGTTATTGCTACACTTTTGTGAATCAAGTGAAAGATAATGATAATAATCCAGTAATGAATCATATCAGACAGAATCACAACATATCAAAGAATAGCATTGTTCAAGGACTCAAAGATCTCCAGTGTTCATAAATATGTTCAGAGGTGGCGCTACCATTAGCTCCTTGCTTCCAGTGCCCCATAAATCAATTATGTCATATCATATTAGGTAATTAGAAAGGACCTAAAAAGCATCAAATACAGAGGGTACTGCTTGAGCCCCACGTTTGCCTTGAGTTTAATTTTCCATACTCAAGGATAGTTGACACCAGAATCTCACCAATAAATAAAGCGAGTAACTATAGTTTGCATTCAATTCAATATGCACGATACAACCCCCCTGCACGTTTAAACTGAGAAAAGCAGGCCATAGCAGTCTGTATGTGTGTTGTGTGTGTTTGTGGTTTAGTGCCTCTCACACACACTCAGGTGATTAATAAACATTAAACACTGCTCTCTCCCTCTCTCTGTAACGGAAGAGCAGCATATGTTTGCCTTCAGGCTCGGAGGAACAGACAGGAGCAGAGTGTCGGATCTGAGCAGGAGCAGGGGGAGGTGACAGGGGAACGGGAGGAAGGGGAGTGAGGAGAGTGGGGGAGAAAAAATGAAAATACAGACTCAAATGTGTATAAGATCTCCCTGAAAAGATCTGTAACTGCAGTTAAGAAGTCATCTTAATATGATTTATTGATACTGTGGCCAATAATACCAGTCACATATTTGAAAGCGCTCCTATCCCAGCAACTATGGGACTTAGACGGGATTCGCCCAAGAGAGTGGCCAGTTAGTTGCAGGGCTGACAGAAACACAGTCAGACAAAACAACCATTGGCTTTCACAATCAAAGAGGCCAATTGACACATGCGTGGGCAGAGGGTGGAAGACTGTACCCGAAAAAAAACCACAGTAACACTGGGAGGACATGCAGACATGCTCCACCCCAATACCATACTATAAATAGTTAAGATAGTATAAATCCTCTGCTTTATTTACTTTACGAGTTAAATATTGGTGAATAGAGGTTAATGAATGTATAAACCTTTGCTTGTTCTACCTAATGAGAGTGTGAGGGCATCTTAAATATTGCTGTATAAAATCTATGTTAAGCCAGAAGACTTAAAGCTGTAGTATCTGATATTTTTACTTTGTATTTGAGAAACAAATCGACTTTGAGACCCTCTGTAAGCTGTATTATAGGGTTATTTGTTTGCAACCAATCACACGCTTCCACAGAACAGGAGCGATCTGATTGGTGGAAAGATTATTTATCAAAAACTATACTTCCTGGTTTGTGTGAGACCGTTTTAGAGGATCGAGCTCCTCATTCAAACTGTTAGACATTTTTTGTTTGGTCACGGTTTTCAAATCAAAGAATTCAGTGCAGTTTTCACAAAGTTCACTTGAAATAACACAGACAGCTTGTATCTCAATCATTTTTATTGGAACAGAACGAGCATGAAGTGGTGAATGGTACAAAAAGACAAGAGTTAAACCCAGAGATGTTTTTTGAGACAGAACGCTCACTTTGCTCCGAGAGTGAGTTTCTCCTGATCGTGGATCCCGTCTTTGTCGATGATTCTGACGGTGAACGAGGGCAGGTTCAAGATGAAACGTTTGTTCAACTATAATCAACAACGCAGTTTCATTAATGAAACAGCTTTTTAGATTTAGTTTGTAATTAGGAAACTTAATATTATGTGCTCGTTAATTGGAAGAAAATTACTTACTTCCTCAATGCATTTCTTCAGGACATCCATGGCCTCTTCTCTGGTCAGATCTGAAACAAAATGAGGATGAAATCGTAACAAAAGCATATAATTAACTGTGAATGTAATTGTATGCTGTGGGGCTATAAACAAGAGTAGAGAGACAAATAAAAAAAGTGTCGTCCGTAATGTTCCTAAAATTAGAAAATGTAAAAATATAATAATAATTAAAATTGACTTTCTGACCCTGTTCTATGATGTAAAGCATCTAAATTGTAATTAGATGCTGCTGTAGATGTCAGGGGGAGGGACTAAGTAGAATGATTAATATAACAAATCATTTACTTTAGGTCATAGAACAGGGTCAGATAAAGCGTTTTACCTTCAAGTTTGTTTTATTTTATCACGTTGAAGATAGTGGATGTTTTTAGCCAACGGTGCAACAAATGATATGAATTAAAACATTCACAGAAGACTCACTGTACATAATACTGAACACTATTTAGTTAAAGCTTTTATTATTGTTCATGAACACTGGCATTGCTACAGTAAAAAAACATGGTGAAGATTAAATCCTTAATGAATGCACTGTATCACAATTATATAATATATAGATAATTATATTATATATATATCATCGCCTTATGTTCATTTCTGTTTTTAATTTAGTTTTGTAATAATTGACATTCTCCTGACCTGGTCTGTAGTGTCGGTCGAGGATGGAGAGTGTGAGGAAGGCTCCGTATCCGTGAGCGGCGAACGGGGCTTTGGCCAAAGACGAGAGGTGGTCCATGTAGAAGAGGCCCGGGCCGTCTGCGTCGTCATAACCGGCCAACAGCAGGTTCACGTGGTACGGAGTCTGGAAAACAAGAAATATAAACCCTTTGAGCACTCAATCTACAAACTACAACCAAAACAAACACATGACAAACTGAGCACGTTTGGCCTGGTTTAGTCTGGGTTTAGTTCTGGAACAGCCCTTGTTTAGACCTGGCTTAGACTCGATTTAGTCCCGCCTTAGACTCGAGTACTTAAAAAGCCAACATTTTTTGAGCTGGTGACGTAATAAACACTTGAAAAGTACAACTTCCTTTTCTAGACTGTTCCCAAATAGCTTGCTCCTAATTATCGAGTGAGGCTTTAAATCAGCTGGGTGTGACCCTGGGGCTCTGTGGGACTGCGGAGGGGACAGAGGTGTGACATCTGTGGGAGAGCCCCGGGACACAGGCTGGAAAAGAGCCAAGCATCATTAAAACAAGGATACAGTCTCAAAAATCTTGTTATGCCTGTACTGTATCTGACGGCTGGGTCGGTGAATGTGGCCGATAATGGAGCGCATATCATATCATAATTATGGGATAAATAATGTGGGAAATTACATTAGATTACTCCCAAATCACAAAAGTTAGACATTGCTAGGGTTTTCTGATCTTATTTTAGGTTTATTATTTCTGACAAAGTTAGTTTTTGCATTGTATCGGTGGATATCGACCGATCCACAACGGCAAGATTTTTGGATCAGGAGTGAAAAAGACTGATCGGTGCATCTCTTAATTTCAAGTTAATGTTTCTTCAGTTTTAACCCATTATTCCAACTACACCACACTGAGGGTCTACAGAAGTTCCAACTGTATGCTTCTCAAAATGGTTTGGTATGTGGGGTCTTCCTTGGGGTATTTTGATGTCTTTTTAGGGATTAAATAAACCATTACAGGAAATTTTAGTTGTGATAATGAGTTATGTAAGGATTCAAATGTGCTCCACTGGTTAAGTCTTGGTTTAGGGACAGTTTAATACTGGACTTAATTCTGGGTTAGTCCTATTTTTTTGTGCCATAAAATCTTCTGGGCCCTATATTTAAGCTCTTTCATACTTGAGACACTTTTCTCCGACTGGTTTTCATTATTAATCAGCCCGGTGGATCAACAGTTATCCTTGATGTAGTGGAGATCTACAGCTGGCCCCATATGGTTCCTTTGTAAACTCTATTTGAAATGATGAGCAGTAATAATGAATGGCGCCATATTGCGGTCTCTGTACAGACGAACAATTAATACCACCACAGACTGAAGAGAAACGCCATTAGAAGAACAGGCCCCGAGGTCAAAAGCTCACACAGGAAGTGTCAAAACCAGGCACAGAGAAGAGGTTCACAGATTATCTTTAGAGTCGAGTCTGATTTTGACTAACTTTCTGACAATTACTGCAACAATGAAAAGTAATAGTCAACTCCAGCTTCATACTGGATACTCCGATATATCATGAGGAAGTTCTATTCATAAAAATGTTCTGCAAATTTGAGTTCATACAAAAAGATGAAAGAAATTAATAAAAAATAATATCAAGAATCAAAACGTGAACTCTATGTATTGATGTGTTGGGGAATACTTTTACAATTGACTTTTGGTGTGAAACGGGAATGTTTTTACCCTGTAGAGTCCCACTGGGTTAACACTGTTAGTATCTGTGCCCTGTCTCGCACTCATAAGTGATCAGTTGACTGTCATATTGGGATGGTAAGGGTCTCAATGGATAGCATTTACCACTAAACTACAAGATTGCCGTTTCATGTCTAGGTGTGAACACTACATTTTTCACCATTAGACAAAGTGCTTCTACTTTGCTTCTCAACAACAGAACACCAGCAGATTTTATAATAATAATAATAGTATCTTCCATTTATATAGCGCTTTTCAAGACACCCAAAGCGCTTTACATTTTTGTATTTTTTTTCACTCCACAGTCACACCTGATGATAAGCTACAGCTGCCCTGGGGCACACTGATGGAAGCCTCCGACCACCACCGAACACCAATCACACAACCACATTCATTCATAGTTTTGAGAACATTCACATTGAAATGAAAAAATGATGTATTTAGTCAGGTTTTGTGTGCATTAATTTCACAGTCTGGTTCAAGAGAGTAACCATAAAGACTTGGCAAAGGTCTGTGCATTAGTTTATAGAACCTTTGAGCTCAAAACGGCAAGATTGCAACCATTACCAAATTCTCTCATGCCCACATCTCTCTCCAGCTCTTCCTCTCAGCCACACACCTGCACCTTTCCCTCAATCTCACCCTCTCCCCTCTCTCTCCTTCTCCCCTGAGACTGGCTTGATGCGAGACTCCGCCCCCAACGTTTGTGTGTACATCTCCCCTGACGCACCCGTCACCCCCTCCCACTGCACCTGTCACAAACACACTCGATACATGTAACAATCATAACAATATTCACTACGGCAGCATCAGAATAGGGCTCTCGGTGTCACCTCCGAGGAAGCCTTGTTATCGGCGCACCTGAACTCTCTCCTCTCCCGCTGTGGATGAGCGAGAGATAAACAAATGTAAATGAAGCGAGATGCACCTGTTAAACCGACAGTGTTTTAGATCGGGTTCACTCGAGGAGGTAAAAATAGACTTAGCTGAAGGTGAAGTAAATACGCAAATGGGTTTATCTAGATAAAATATATTGAAAGCGAAATATTCAAAAATAGTTCTCAAACCAGTTCAATTCTGAGCATCGCTTACCTTTTTCATGTTGCAAATACTGACTCGCCGAGCAGAGCAACTACGGGCCTTAGGCGGGGATATACACACAAAATGGCGAATGTTTTTGGACGACAGGAGGAAGAGGGGAGAGAAGATAGCCAAATAGTAATGGTGGCTTTAGAACCCAAAAGTGGATCGCAGAGTTTAAAAATGATGTCATAAAGTGGGTAGTGAATTACAATTGCAAAAAACAATTGAAATGATTTTCAGGAATGAATTAGGGCCTTACAGTCCCACGTTGATTTTATGCAGAGAATAGTAAATACTGATACTGATAAGAATACGAAGTGATTTTGGTCCAAACTTTTACTGAACTTTTGTGCAGCAATGACTTAAGGCTTTAACATCAATCTATAAAAATCTTATTCTTATAACCTTCCCTGGAGTTGTTGCTGTTATCGATATGACCTCAAACACCGCCCTCTGACTCCTACAAATTTATTTTTTCAGGCTTATCTCACCTGTCAATTCACTTTTAATGCTTTTGATCACAATGTATCGTCAATGGAGAAAACACAAGAACACGACCTCCAGGTTCAGATGGTTCGATGAGTTTCTGATACGCACACAACGGTGAAAGCCTACGGTGATATTGGAAGTTTTGTGTTCTCGTTGAAGCTGGAAATCCTCAGAGTAATGTAGAGCCCACTTGTTTTTGTGAGAAATGCAGTGTGATGCTGTGAAAGCGTGGAGGTAGGTTCTCTCTGTGGAGATGGGTCCCTCCTGTTTAGAGCCACTGGGTTTCATTTTTGATTAAAAACACTTAACTAACAGGCGGATCATTGAAACAATACAGGCCAGAGAGACAGCAATTTTACAGCAATTTTAAGTTAATAATGATCTAAGACAGTTCTAAAAAAGCAGTTGTAAAATGTAATTCACTAATTTGTGTCCAGATTTCTTTAGAAAATCAAGAATTGGTATGAAAAATATCTCAGCTCAACATCGGCCAATATTTACAAGGTTGACCGATTTCAGTATCCAGCAAAATGGCTGATGTTACCCGTTAACATAAAAAAGCTCGTTTGGTAATATTTCGAAACCAAAGTATCTGTAGCCCATATTTTATATCAGGCTTAGGAACAGCCAGAAAAGTATCTGGCTCAATGGGAAACTCAACTCAAAGTCTCACCTTTTTCAATTATATAAAAACATTGGAGATATAGCCGTCTGTGCGGTATGGGTGCTAGACTTTTTATATTTATGCATAAAATTCAAAGTTTGGTCAACTAAACTGGTCAAAACTCTATTGTATACTACAACATGTATGTGTAAAATAGATGGTATAATCTCACCTAAAAGTTCAAGGCTACTACATCTGCCTCTTGTTGAAATGGACATTACATCTTCTCCACACTCAAGATGTTTTGGGGCTAAATGCAGCAGAAATATGTTCATAAAACCCGATTTGCAAGTGTCCGTGTTCGTGGAGGTTGATGATGTTGAGAAATTTCTAGCCGGGAGGAAGTAAAGGATGCTAACATTTCGAGAAGAAGGCTCCAGAGATCTGTGCATTAGTAAATGTTGTAAAACCAAATCCATGACTGAGGGGCAGAGAAATAACGATACAACAGAAGCTTTGGGCAAAAAAAACATGAATTTAAATGTTAGCCCACAATGTGAACAACCTTGAAAATTATGCTATAGGTGCAGTTACAGTACGCAGGCAAACAGAGAAGCTGTTAATATGCATACAGTCATGGACAATATTGACTATATTTTATAAAATGTTGTGGTTAGCTAGTTTTCGTCTTTACTTTTAGGGCCACTGAAAAATACACCAATATCACAATATATCAGAGAACCAGATGTAGCTGCATGCCAACTTACATAGTCCTGGGGCAAATTAGCACATAGAAATTGGTTTATTAGTAATAGTTTAACCCAGATTTATGTCAAATTAATACTGTTCACAAACACGGTATTTTATGTGTTTTCTGCCATAATTGCTCATCTGAAATAGGAAGGGCTTTTTTGTCCATATGTTGGTATTTTGCCCTAAATTCAGAGATAGTTTATTATGTAATTATGTGCAATTGTTCCATTTACCATAGTTAATACAACAACATAATACATTTTTATTTTTATTTATTTCTTATATATTTTCACTATTTATTAATTCATTTTTTGGCTTTTATTGGACAGGACAGAATGTGACAGGAAATCATGGAGGAGAGAGCAGGGAATGAGCAGAACAATAATAAAACATTTCATTTAGCCATATTTTGGATTCCTTTTCTGATTGGATAAAACAGGATGAGATCAAAAGAAATGTAGTCCCTCCATTTTGTTACGTACTTAGCTACCGTATTTTCCGCACTATAAGGCGCACTTAAAAGCCTTTAATTTTCTCAAAAACCAACAACGCGCCTTATAATCTGGAGCGCCTTATATAGGGATTAATTCTGGTTGTGCTTACTGACCTCCAGGCGATTTTGTGTCACACGGCGCTCAGGGTGCTGTGAACGCGTTTAATAAATTTTGACTGACTGACTTGTCTGCGCCTTATATATGAAAACAGTTTGAAAATAGACCATTCATTGACAGTGCACTTTATAATCCAGTGCGCCTTATAATCCAGTGCGCCTTATAATCCAGTGCGCCCTATAGTGCGGAAAATACGGTACATTCACATTTACCCTTTTTTTAATGATTGAATATTATGAGCTAGACAAGGCCTTGCATCTCAAGCTTTATGTTGAACCTGCACACACAGTTGTATCGTCTTGGGCCTGTTATTCTCCAATGGGACTCTCTTCTCTGTCTCTTTGAGGCTTGGCTCAATCCCAGTTCGGTGGAACACTAATTATTTTCTCCCTTCTGCTGTTGTGACAGGCGGCCTCTGCACTGCTCTTAACAAATTAGTGAAAAGGCACTGAAGTGAACGTGTTACAATGACGAGTGTAAGCTCAACACAAGCTGCGAACCACAAATGAACTAAAAGACACGCCCCCTTTTTATCAAAACACATCAGGAGTGCTGAGTGGGTTGGGTTACGCTAATTAAATCAACTACACATTTTTAATATATTTGTACAATTACTGAGCATGTAATATTTTTATTTGCCAAGCTTTATTTAGTAAGATAGAATCAGTTAAAGTTGAACTCTATGATGGGACATAATTTAATAAGGTCAGTGGTTCTAAATTGGTGGGTCAGGGCCCAAAAGAGGGTCACAGAGGTTGAAATATATAATTTGAAAGTTCAGCTTATGTGAAGTTGGAATGTTTTTTAGTTTTATGGCAAATGCGTAAAATTGCCATAAAGGATGAAATAAAACATTTAAAAAGTCTTCTGTAAAAAGTGGGTTACAATGAAGTCATCAATGGTAAAAATTGGGTCCAACGATACAGGAAAACATATGTACCTTAATATAATGCTGTCAAATCATTGTGTATGTTCTAGTAACAACCTGCGTTCAAGTCAACTGCGGTCTCTCCCACAGGAGCTGAGCAGCAGGTGTGCGCTTGTCTCAAAGGGACAGAGACCCTGACTTTCACAACAAGCTTCAACAAATACATCTTCATCTGTGTCATCAAAATGAATCTGAGACAGGACGATGACGTCTCTGGATAACACACAAACACAGCCACAAACTCAACTGGGACCTACCCTCCCACAAAACCTCAACACTGAAGTCCTAAACAACTTGAATATAAATTCACTGGGGGTTAAGGGTGATTACAAACACTATGACTGGGCATTTAAAATGAAGTCACAAAAAACTACTACAATAGACATCATAATCAAATCAAAATCATAACTATAAAATGTCAAAAATGTATACCAGCACTTCATTAGGGAATAGCATCAAAAGTTGGAGAACTAACCACTTTACCGGGCGTTCCTCCCAGATACAACAAGCCCGACTTTTATAATATTACCAGCAGCAAATCTGAATTATTTGCTGTAAAAATGACATTTAACATTTTTACAAAACAAATAAAGTCCAGGACATGAAAACTGCATTTTAGCTTTAAGTTCCTAATTTTTCCTCTCTGTACGAGTTCCAGTTGTACTCGGAGGCCAGCGTTTCTGAGTTCGGACCTTGATGTGGGAATTCCTACTCGGAAACTCGGGGCAACTGGGACAACCCCATTTTACAAGAAAAATCAAAAATATAACCAGTATAATATTCAATGAACTTAATTTGATATGAGCCAGTCACTTCAGTCCACCCGGTGCCTGTTAGAATGCTTCTGTGGTGTATTCAGCAACTGCAGATACAAAATATGCCTTTAATCTAATCCTGATAACTGAACCTGTTAATGTCATAGATTGTTTATTTCTGAGTTAACGACTGGACCACTTCATCTCAGAGATTCTGTCACTCCGAGCTCCGACTTCAGAGCTCCGAGGACGACTGGAACGCAGCATTAATCCCACAAATATAAAACTATAAACTGATTGTACTGGATATTTTTAATGCATGCGTCTTTTTCTCATTGTTTCTGTCCGTTTTGTCTTGGGGTCCTGGTCTGCATAGATATGGACATTGCATCGGTTGCATGTGAAACTGTAACAATGCTTTTTGTTCTGTCCCTATCAAATAAACATATATATGCGTCTCCATCACTCACCCTGCTCCTGAGATAATCTGCGAGGTTCTTTCTTGTGAAGTTGGCTGCAGCTGACGGACTGAGTTCATAACCTACAAGAGAAGAATATGTACCATTACAGACACCGTGTTCAGATTTGATTTTGTGGATGATAGTTTTAAAATCGATCAAGAACGACGGTGAAGGTTGTCATTCATCCAGGTAGAGGTCATTCTGAAAGTTGAAAAAGGGCATCTGGATGAGGTTTTGACTGAAACTAGGGAACAATAGAGAGAGGGAGCACCATTAGCAATTGATAGGGATGCCCATTAGCATATTAATGGTAGGGCACAAGCCCATCCAACAGGTTTATACCACTCCCCCAAGTATC
>JAVQKC010074203.1:0-35613 GCA_036025475.1 Philypnodon macrostomus | reverse complement strand
TCGTTCAATCGCCCCCACAGTCAAAAGTGTCTTTGTTTTTGAGCTGGCACCCTCTTGGCACTCAAGATGCATCTATGAAGACCATATGGAGCCGATTACACTGTTTGAGATTGATACCTTCCATCCATCCATCTTCTTCCGCTTATCCGGGGCCGGGTCGCGGAGGCAGCAGTCTAAGCAAGGACGCCCAGACTTCCCTCTCCCCAGACACTTCCTCCAGCTCCTCCGGAGGAATCCAGAGACATAGTCCCTCCAGCGTGTCCGGTGGGACTTGCCTGGAACACCTCCCGGGGGGAGGCGTCCAGGGGGCATCCGAAACAGATGCCCGAGCCACCTCAGCTGACTCCTCTCGATGTGGAGGAGTATCGGCTCTACTCCGAGCTCCTCCTGAGTGACCGAGCTCCTCACCCTATCTCTAAAGGAGTGCCCAGCCACCCGTCGGAGAAAACTCATTTCGGCTGCTTGCATCCGAGATCTTGTCCTTTCGGTCATGACCCAAAGCTCATGACCATAGGTGAGAGTCGGAACGTAGATTGACCGGTAAATCGAGAGCTTTGCCTTTCGGCTCAACTCCTTCTTCACCACGACAGACCGGTACAATGACCGCATCACTGCCGAGGCTGCACCGATCCGCCTGTCAATCTCACGCTCCACCCTTCCCTCACTCGTGAACAAGACCCCAAGATACTTGAACTCCTCCACTTAAGGCAGGGACTCTCCTCTGACATGGAGAGGGCATACTAACTCCGCCCAAAAAAACTCATTTTAGATTTGTCACCATTTTAAAATATTGTAATGGAATAAACTTGATGACTATAGCATTTACCCCTAGACTAGAAAGTCCCCTTTTGAATCCATGTTTGGGGTGTTTGGCTTACCATTGCCAGTGTCTTGACACGGTGCACCATGCTGGCTATTGTACCTGATTAGTAGAGGAATAGTCTTGGCTTGCCAAATCAGCACAATTCTCAGCATAACGTTTAAGTCCAAGATTCATAATCATTAATAGATGCCTGTCAGTTATTTGCACATATCAAATGGTCTTTAGTAGACTAACATAGCTCAGTAGTTGAAACATCAGATGCAGTTTTCACATTAGGACTCTGATCAGCTGCTGTTATATTGTAGTCTCCCAGCTTCATGTTGATCCCTTAGTGAGATATCAGTCCATCATTGTGACTATGTCTGCAGCCTCATTCACATGCCTGCAGTGTCCAGAGGCTTCCATCAGCTGTTACCGCAAAGTCAACATGGCCTTCTATGGGAATTCATTGGCAACTGAAGTAATCGTCTGTAGGAGCTTTTACATGTTTGTCATTGGAGTAAACCAAAATTAAGATGGTTGCTTTGTGGAGTCAAAATGGTGGTAAACTAGATCAAGACTTTTGAATAATACTGAAATGACTGGAGATGACTGGAGCCTATTCAAGCAACTATGAGTCTTAGGTGTGTCCACCCTCGACAATGGCTAGTTAATTACAGGGCTGACACAGAGACATGTGCAGACAAACAACCATTGACGTTCATATTCATTTGCTATGGGCAATTTAGATTTTGACCAATTCTCCCAAAACATGCATGTTTTTGGGCGGTGGGAGGAAGCTGGAGAGAACCTACTGTAACACAGGGAGGACACACAGAAATAAAATGTACATACTAGCATACAATTTACGTATATAGAAAGTTTAATGTCTACTTTTCTTACATTTTTGGACAAATTGAAACTCATGGCATCAAACCTTGAACCAAAAAACATTGATCTAGCAGGCTACACAACTATTTTCCCATATCAATAATATTTTTGTAAATAGATTTAGATCCGTTTGCTACAAAAATTTTACCCAATTTCAACGGTTTTCACGGCTTCCATACCCTCCAGGTTCCAACATTAAACAATAATAACTATTATGTCTAGCACTAGCACATAGCAAGTGCTTCTAATTTCATTCTTTTTTGGCTTTTTTCTCCCCAACTTCTCATAACATAAGCCAACATGAAAGACCTGTTCCTATTACTGTATGTAATCACATTGAGTTTCATCTATTTTGACCCCCTGAGGCTCCTGCACTCACCTGTTTGCACTTATCCTCAGCTGCCTTCTGGTCGGTCTCTGCCTGCTCTGCTCTATCGATGGCATTCTCCTTGTCCAACTTCAGCATCTGCATCTTTTTCTTGATGGCTTCCATGTTGGCTAGATTTTTCCCCCTATCAAAAATAAATTCAGGTTTTGTCTATAAACCTGCAGCCCTAGCCTTTCAGTTGTCCAGACAGTGGGAGATCCAAGGATGCACACTGCGATGGAGTGTTGACTATGTCTGATTTAAGCTTGCAGACAGCCCCTTGGTCCCTAGCGACTGCCCTATACCTCCACTAACCCCTTTTGCCACTCCCCGAATCAGCCACTCTCAATTCTGTACCCCCTCCCCTACCTGAACCCCCCCACTGTAGATCAACAAAGAAGTGCGGATGCTCTTTTGGCAATATTTTTCCCTTGTCCTTATTTGGAACCCTCACATTTGGACAGAGAACGCATGAAAAGTCCAACAAAGCACACTTTTTTGATTTGTAATTTGAGATACACTACTGGATATGCCTGGGTTTTGACTTAGGAATGTTCAAATTGATGTTAATACCAGAGTTGGTCAGAAAGGACATAGTTTGCATACTAGCGCTGAATGAAAACGGGTAGGAAAATGATCTTGTAGAGGGCGTATAAGAGAAATGGAAGAGAAAGAGCGTGAGATGGAGCAAGCCATAGGAGACACAAACCACAAACTGCAAAATTATGCTCCTCTTAATTACTATTGGTCTGAGGAGACTGTATTTAGATCTGCTTTCTGTCATTTAGTTAAGCACGCCAGGAAGGAGGCACAAGACTATGTAGTGAAAGTTGTGTTTTGGGCATCTCTGGTTTTGTAAGACCTCATCATTTGGAAGATACAATGCAAGGCACAAGCCAGTGTCTGCTTTGTGCCGGATGGTTGGGTCAGGAAGGGCATCTGGCATAAAACATATACCAGGGATTAATACATGCAAAACACTGCATGCTAGAAGGCAAATGACCACTTCCATCCAATGTTATAAACAAACTATAGACCCATTTGGTTACCTTCCATCCCAGTATAAAACTAAGTGACACCTTATTTTTAGGAATGCCAATCGTCTTTGTTTAGTCTCAACAGTCAGTGAAATTAAGTGCGACATCTGTTCTAATCCATTCAAAATCTTATATATCAAAAGAATAACATACTTTTCAAACCGCAGCATGTTGGCCACAGCTCATAAACACGAGAGAGATGTCCAACATAAACTGACTTCAGCTCTGATAAGAACAGTGACCGTGAGCCTTATTTGGATTTTCAGCAGCACACGTTTTTTCTTACACAATGTTCAGCTACATTTGAGATGAGTTGATGTTGGAGGAATTTACCGTATTTATATAACTATAAGTCGCGTTTTTTTTCATAGTTTGGCGGGGGTGCGCCTTATACTCTGGAGGGACTTATGTGTGAAATTATTAACACATTATTACCGGTATATCATTTCACATGTTATTTTCACACTAAACCGCAAGAGGGCGCTCTACTTCCCCAAAAAATGCGACTTATTCTCCAGTCCGAATTATATATGTTTATTCCTTCTTTATTATGCATTTTATGGCTGGTGCGACTTGAACTCCGGAGCGACTTATAGTCCGGAAAATACGGTAATAAAAAAAGTCAATATTTTACTAATGTATTTCAACAGGTAGACTAACGAGAGTAAATATTGTCAGGTTAACCTAGATTTGGAAAATGCAGACAGGAGCAATGACCAAGAAACAAAATTTCAATGTATAGATCAGGGGTGTCCAAACTTTTTTCACTGAGGGCCACATTGTCAAAAGTGAGGAGGGCCACTCTCTGAGGTGACCGATTTTGCTTCACCAAAAGTCCTCTTCGGTTGTATCTGTTTTCTGGACACATATCTTCTGGCAGTTTTTTTAATATAATAACCACAGAGAAAAGTGGAAGGATCTCTTGAAACACATTGAAAGCTGTCTTTAAGTTGGATTATGTAAAGTCACAGGCAGTAAAAAGACAATTTGGGTCAATTGAGAGGTAAGCTTGAGGGCCACAAAAAATTGCTCTGCAGGCCGCATTTGGCCCCTGGGCCATAGTTTGGACACCCCTGGTACAGGTGATTGTTTTGGTTTAGATGTGCACTAAGATTATTGAAATGAATAAATGAATATAAAATGCATTTAGTAGTAGTATTAAATGAAAAATTGCTCAGAGTTTTAAATATTGTCGTTTGAAAAATCCAGTAAATAACACATACTTGCCAGGACTCCCTTGAAAAAGAGATTTGCAATCTCAATGGGACTTTCCTGGTTAAATAAAGGTTAACAACAATAAAAAATCAATTAAAAAAAACATACGTAATTTGTTGCTTCTTCTATGTTGACTTTTGTCTTTTGTAGTGAATGAGTTACCTTTACCATATCTGATCCCATACAGACCCCATATAATAAAATGCTGGACTATCTCAGACCACTCTAATAGTCCCAAAGATGTCTACACTTTTGCATGCATTGGATCATCAGCATTAAACAAGTGTGAGGTCATGTAAAGTAATACACATCGCATGAATCAAATGAGAGAAATCAAACCCCTCCCACAGGAAACTGAACTTGACTGCTCTGCTCCATATTTGGTCATAACTCCCCAAAAAGCCTCAGCAGCGCCCGGGGAGTACAGTCAACATCTAAGTATACATCACAACACCATGAGAATGAAAGGGAAGATAGATAATGTATCCCGAATGAACCGCCATTACACATGAAAATATAGGCTTGTACAATGCTGGTACAGTGGTTGATGTAACGCAAAATGGACATGGTGGTGAATACTGGCCAGTTTATTAGGTAGACCTATTTACCTGGTTGTGAATAGGTTAAGTTAGTAGGTTAGGAGCTATTTTCATTAAGTTAAGCCAGTGGATTTAGTCATCCCCATATGTTCAATAAAAACCAAGTATTGAAATGAAGAAGTAAGGTAATTTACTTTGACTATGGATCATTGTCGGCCAGTATTTTGCAGCCATGTCTAGGGTTTACTAAAACTGCTTTTAAAAAAGATACAATATCTAGTGAGCAGCGGTTTTGTGGGAGAAAAGGCCTTGTTGATGCAGAGGTTATGGTCAGGTGTGCTCGGATAACCACTCATCACGACAAGGTCTGCAGATTTGTCAATGCAAAAGACGACTAAACACAAAGCATATGGGCTACAGCAGAAGACCATTCCGGGTGCCAGTTTAATGACGTGTACATTTCAAAACTTTGAAAACAAAAATGTCTCAACACTATTACACATGTCTAATGAATAAAACCACACCTGGTTAAGACTGTTTCTGAATCACAGGCAAATATCAGCCCTATTTGTAGAGACTTGTCAGGACTCAAGAACAGCTTACATCAGAGAGGCAAGAAAAGTTACCACAGAGTTATATTTGGATGTGACTTGGGACAATGTCTACATGTTACCAGCCTGCAGGGATCACAAATCTGTCATTATAAGAGGCACAGGTGGTCTGGCTAAAGCCCGTAGTGGTTTGTTAAAAGACTATACTTGGATATAATGGGATATTTAAGGAAAGGTAATTGTCATCACATTCACAGTTTGGACAGGAGCAATGACATGTTATGATCCTGCAACAGCCATAGCCTATACATCCGCTGTGTAGGCATTACATTGGCTTTGTAAAAAGTAGTACATATATCTTTAGATTAACCAGTTATTTTTAAGCTTGTAATACCTGCGAGGCCTACGACATGTGTTATTGAGTGATACTTGATTTGTATTATGTTTCACACTACTATACATCGTTATATAACTTTGGGTAATAATGAAGGGTGATCTGGCTAACAAAAAAGGCAGGGCCTAAAGATGACTAAACATGAATCTAAAGGTGAAGAACTCTGTCCACTAGAGGGAGCCACATACAAACTGATGAGAAACAGAAGACATTATTAGGACTTTAGTCACAATATGCCTTACAAAGATTGCTCAAATGTTTTTTGTTTTGTAGTTTGTATAATACTGAAAACATAGATGGTGCAAAGTAATATTTTTGACTTTACCCCAACAACAACAACAAAAAACGGCTTATTTTTTAATTACTACTACCCTCGGTCCTCCTCGCCAACAGAGGGCGCTCTATGACAGTCTCAGTGCTGTGTCAAAAAGGGAAGGGTCGATTTTCTTTCCATTAATTCTATCTGTATTATGCATCAATGTGCTATATTGAATGTTTAATTGAGGTTCCGTGTTGATAATAAGGATCTGACACGAGCCCGTGTCGTGTACATTAGGTCAAGATGTCAGCGAGTGCTGTGTATGTGTTGGATCTAAAAGGAAAGGTAAGATAACGGTACAGCTGCTAGAATGCTAACGTTAGCCTGGTGCTAACAAGCTACATTCCTCTGAGGGATTATGATGTGGCTCAGGAGATGTGGCAATAGCTTTGAAAATTGTTATGTGGCACATTGTGGAAATATAGTAAACAACGTTCAAAGTGTTTAGATCTGGGGGTAATTCTGTTTATGTTAACACAAAATCAAATCTAACCTACTGTTAAGGAATAGTAATAATCACCTAACAATTACTCTATATAGGATGCTATTCTCAATGCAGATGTTTTGATGACTATCACAAGCATAATCATGATGATAAAGACGTGATTTCTCAAGTTTCTATTTTGATTTCAAGGCAAACTCAAGTGCTGGTGTCCTGTGTCAGTCACAGGTGCATCTGTGACACAGCCGAATAATACAGAGCTCTCAAATAACATAATGACAATGACTTTATACAGCTCTAAACGAGCACATATATTTTGTGTGATGATGAAATGACAAATATACTAGTAATATATACAAATGGACTCACTTGTGTAAAATCCAGTATACATTCACCACCTCTAGATTAAATGCACATCAAAGCATTGTCTATAATGTCTTTCCTCAGGTGCTGGTGTGCAGAAACTACCGTGGAGATGTGGACATGTCTGAGATTGAACATTTCATGACCCTCCTGATGGACAAAGAGGAGGAGGGGACCCTGTCTCCGATCCTGGCTCACGGAGGAGTCCGCTTCATGTGGATCAAACACAATAACCTCTACTGTATCCTCATAGACCTGCTGGTCGGTCTACATGATTAGTCTGGCGTTAGATCAGTGGTTTCCAACTAGGGATGTGGGGACCCCTTGGCGTACGTGAGCACATTAAAGGGGTATACGTGGAATTGTATGATTCCCTTTCCAAGGTCACATTTTCAGAACCATATTGCTCACCAGTAAATTGTGTTTTCAACATTTATATTTCTAGAATTGTGCGAGATATGGGATCATACATCATACATATTTATGTAATGCTGTGTTAATACAGAAGTATATGTCTATACAAACCTAGAATTTAATTTTAAATTTAAAAAAAGTTAAGAATAACTGTATAAATGAAAATGGATTCATTCATTTATTAATTGTTTGTCTTATGTGATATGTAACACTGCAATATTTAAGCAGGATTATTGTGAGACAAAATGGCCCAAGGTGTACACAACACAAAAAATCTGGGAACCACTGATATAGATGAGGTAGATGAAGTGTATAGTAATAGTATAGTAATAGTATAGTATTGTATCCTTAAAGACCAGCTACACACCAGTCTGCTGATGAATGTATGAAAACAATAAAGTGGGATTTTGTCTGCCTGTGAACATGATCCATAACATTTTACTTCAGTGGTGGCAACGTCCAAGAAAAATGCTAGTGTTTCGTTGGTGTTCTCATTTTTGTATAAAATTGTTCAGGTATGTATGTATGTAGCTGTGCATAGCAACATTTACAAACATAATAGGAATTCATTTAAACAATACAGTCTTGTGTTTCCCCTTTAGGTTTTTTCAGAGTATTTCAAAGAACTGGAGGAGGAGAGCATCAGAGATAACTTTGTCATCATTTACGAGCTGATGGATGAGCTTATGGACTTTGGTTACCCCCAGACAACTGACAGCAAGATCCTGCAAGAGTGAGTAGTTCAGACAATGTGTAAATAATTAGGTAAATACTGTTTGCTCATCCAGGATAAGTCCCTGGTCAGTCAGTGTAATTCCTGACAGTGTGACACATTTCTCTTTTGTTAAATGTGGGAGTATCGATGTAAAATAAATCACTCTCTCCACGAGACAAGATAAGACACGAGGAAACAGCAATCATGACACTGCATTTATCTATTTAGTTACATTATTGTTGTGTACATCATTGATTTACCATTGAACTATTTGAATGCTTTTGTTTCCAGTAAATTTTAAAGACGGTTCTTTTACTATTTTATTTGCCAACAGCTTTTTTGGATGATGCCATTTTTAAAAGCCACATTTCATCTCCTTGCTGTTAAGGGCATTATAAGCAGGTCCCCTTTTTAGTAAAATCAGAGATCTACATTTATTTAATGAAATCGAATTCGCTTGGTTGTCTCTTTGTTTTTGAAAGATTTTATTTAACATTTTTTAGCGACAGGAAGTCAGGGAGAAGAGCAGGGAGTGAAATTCGACAAACTGTTGGTGTCCATATTCTGACCCACGATGCCCAGATGAGCTGTATGAGCTTTAAATATGTGTAGCACGCTCTACCAACAGAGCCTAACAATTGCCTTAGATACATGCGGATTGCAATATGCATGTGGTATTAATATTATTATTTCCCCTGCTGTTTCTTGGAGACCGAAGTTTTTCAGGAACCTATGAGTCTCTCTTCTTCTTTGATGTTTTTTTTGGGTCGTTAATTCCCATTTTTCGTCTCTGTTTATGTTTTTGTTTTAGATACATAACCCAGGAGGGGCACAAGCTGGATACTGGTGCCCCCCGGCCCCCGGCAACCGTCACTAACGCCGTGTCTTGGAGGTCAGAGGGCATCAAGTACAGGAAGAACGAGGTCTTCCTGGACGTCATCGAGTCTGTGAACCTCCTGGTACGATTGGCTTCTTTTAGACTTGTTTCTAGAAGCACACGCTACCCCAGCTTGTAAACTTCCTCTTTCCTCTATGCAACACACTGTATTCCCTGGACTTACAAAACAGAAACAGGAGGTGTCTGTTATATCGGATGCTGCTAGATATATTTTCCTAATGCATAACCAAGCACTATGTACCGGTAGTTAAATTTGTCTACATGATGGGAATTTTTTAAGCTAGAAATGGGCTCATTTGTAGTTATTTTCTTTTCTACTAAGATAAACAATTACAAAAGTTCAGTCATTCACCTACTTTGTCATTTTCTTCCCCCAAACTAATTACACATTGAATTGAGTGTCTGTTTTCATTTGCAGAATTTATCAATATGCAAGTATTTACAATGTAGCATCTCTTAACTCTTACTATCTATCCATGTGTGTTTTTCAGGTTAGTGCCAACGGTAATGTCCTTCGTAGTGAAATTGTGGGCTCCATTAAGATGCGTGTGTTCCTGTCTGGGATGCCCGAGTTACGGCTGGGCCTTAACGACAAAGTACTGTTTGAAAACACTGGACGTGAGTTTCTTTTATAAAAACACTTGGACACACAGATAGTGACAGTAGTGACCTGAAGAACAATGGTCACTGAGGAAGTTTATGGAAGTTTGGGTGGTGGTGGTGGTGGGGGGGGTTGGCTCCAAGATGCCTGGCTCCCATTGACAAATTCTCAATGGTCTACACAAAAGTACCAGAGCAGTGATATTATGCTTCAAATTCTGATCTTACTGTTTTTACTAGAAATATATTTTACTGCACTTTGATGTTAACAAAATGTGTAAATACTCATTTGATCTGAAATATATTGCTGTAATCTAATATACTTCACGTTTACTAGTAAAGTCTGAATATTTTCATGAATTCATGAAAATGGCTGCTCTGCTTAAAACATGTCCCCTGATTGATGCAGTATATCAAGCCAAACTCAATATTGAGAAAGTACTTCCTAACAATAGCATCACTAGAATTTGGTAACTTTGTGTCTGTCACTTTTTCCCCTTAATGTTAACCCTGGTCTTTTTAAATACATGCTAATATGATATAAGATATGCTTCATATAGATACTTTACTAAAATAAGATTCTAAACGTATTATTTTATTTGTATACGTTTTCTCAGCACTTGACTGTTACATGTTGTGTTTAGGAGGAAAGAGTAAATCAGTGGAGTTGGAGGATGTTAAGTTCCATCAGTGTGTGCGTCTGTCTCGATTCGAAAACGATCGCACCATCTCCTTCATCCCTCCTGATGGGGAGTTCGAACTCATGTCCTACCGACTCAACACTCACGTGAGTACACTACATAACCACGGCTTATGGTGACAGTACTGGGAAGATGCATTTTACGCAGACATGCTGTTAGGTAAATAACTTTCAAGATTATTTTCATCCGTTCACAACATGCAAAGTGAACAATTACACATTGATCAGTCAATGAGTCAGTATTCCTTTCCTAACTTGACTTTTAACCACAGCATTTATAATTGACTTGGATTTTCAGTTTGCTGTGTAAATATTTGCCTAGAAAGAAAATTGTAATATTTATTTCTATTTGACCTGTGAACTGTGACTTCACTTGAACTTAGTGTGCATTCCGTTTTATTGTTTGGGCATATCTTTAGTCAGGATAAACAAGCACTTACTAGACATACACTACATTTCTGAGAGTTGATCGTAGCTATAATATATAATATTGTGTATGTTGAATAAAATTGGTCAAAACCATCGAAGCTTTTTGCAGGTCAATAAAGTTTAAACTGTGATCAAAATGACAGTAAGTGTTTCACAACTGAAGTGCCAGTAAGTTTGAGGAAAGGAAGTATGTATTATTACTTCCTTATAATCCTTCCAAATGATGATGCGTAACTAACACATCATTTTATATTGGATAAACCACACAAGATATTCTAAAATAATTATATTTGGCCAAGTTTGTAAAATGTACGACAAATTCATTTGGTATCATGGTTTTCTGGCGTAATAATTTTTTATTTGAACAATTCTCCAATTGTCTGCAAATATGCCAAAGTATCAATTTAGATAATGCATTATAGTTACAAACAATATCTTGTATATAGTTTTTATACACCACATTATGGCCACAGACAGTGTTTATTTATTCATTACAGCACCCATTACAGTGGCATATTGGGAAGCAAATGAAGTGGTAAAAGACGGAAAATGGGAGATTGTAAGAATTCGATTTTGACAAGGACTAAATTGTGACGGGTCAGCTCTTGTGTTTCCGGTCTGTAGTGGTCAGTATCTATCAAAAGGTGTCCAAAAACTGTGGTGAACCGGCGACTGGTTAGGCCCAGGTTGTCTGATCTAACAAACCTGTTGCTCCAAATGCCTAAAAAACAATGCTGGTTTTGAGAGAAAGTGAGAATACTACTTGCACCACAGTCTGCAAAACTCCTTGTCCGTATATGTTTGGGTTAGAATCCTCAAACTGTTTACAGCAGAGCTATACAATGTGTTGTAGTGCTTTATATTCCCCACTAGATGGGGACTGCCCTATATGCTATATTCTCTGCCTTTTTAATATTCTTTTCTGCTTGTTGTTTTTTCAGGTGAAGCCACTGATCTGGATCGAGTCAGTCATTGAGAAGCATTCCCACAGTCGGATCGAGTACATGATAAAGGTCTGTCACGCCTGTCTCTCCTCAAAGGCATTTATATAAACACTGCTAGTGCTAGTTATTCTAAGAAGTTTATTAACAAAGGGCGTGGCAGCTCTGTTCACGATCACAATAGACTGTAATGGTTTTGCAGAACTCTTCTAAACTCCACCTTGCTAAGGCCTCATAAAGTACATTGCAATACACTGTATTAAAAAGAAATAGCATGCAATGTGTACTTTGAAAATTGCAATAATATTGAGACCTTTAAGATAGTTTAATTACTTTACTATGGCTTTTATTCTAAAAATTGAATTGATTCTAATTGTTAAAATACATTTTCTTTTTAGTTAATCAGATAATTAGGGTCATCATCCTATAACAAGAAGGTTGGTGGTTCAATTCTTGGGCTGAGAACCTCTGGATACCTCACGATTCGATACAATACGCAATACATGGCTTATGGTGCCGATAATATCTCGATATAACATATATATTTTGTCCCACCTCTATTCGATTCCCTCTACAACTTCTGCATACAGTTGTTGCATCCTTGGGCAAGACACTTCACCCTCATGTGAATGTCAATGCATTGTTAATATTACTTTATGCATTATACTATAAAAAAACAGACAAACATATATCTCTTCATTTTAGTATGAGAGGAATGTTCACAATCACAACAGACATCTCCATAATGTGTTTTGCTTTCTTTTTTCACTTCTACTCCACTTCTGTCTGTAGTAGTTTGTCATTATCACTTATGGTTTAATGCAGTGACTCTGATGTAGGCAGGCCTTCACGTTTGACTAGATGTGCTTGTTTCATGTCTTCTCTTTTTTCCCAGGCCAAGAGTCAGTTCAAGAGGCGTTCCACTGCCAACAACGTGGAGATCCACATTCCTGTCCCAACCGACGCTGACTCACCCAAATTCAAGACGACAGTGGGCAGCGTCAAGTGGGTTCCTGAAAACAGCGAGATCGTCTGGTCCATCAAGTCCTTCCCCGTGAGCAACAAAAACAATGAATCATAATCCCATAATACTAAGCCCATAATATTAGCAGTGATTCATGATGCTACAGAACAAATGCATACCATAGAAAATATAAGCTTGTGTTTTAAGTTAAGTGGAGATTGGGGTGTGGACATAGTTTAGATGTGTGTTAGATGTCAGGTTATAAATAATGTGGTTAACAAGGCTTAAGATAACTGTCAAACATTATGCTACTCATGTCTACCAAATAATTCAAATTACATTGAGTTAATATCAAGATTTGGTTGCAGTGATCCATTATGCAGCAATAATAACTGTGATGGTACCTGTTTTTGATTTGACCATTTCTTTGAATCAGAACAATATTCATGCGTCAAAGAAAAATATAAAATATAACCGCAACTTTATTAATCTTAGTTCCATTGCTACACCTTCAAGTAATGAATTCCACTTTACATAATTTAGCATTTAGCCATCACAGAGATTTGGTGAAATGTATGGAAAATGCAAGAAAAAGTGCAAAAATAAGTGCATTTTGTTTTGTATTTTTTTGTCTGATCTCCAGGGTGGAAAAGAGTACTTGATGCGAGCCCACTTTGGCCTTCCCAGTGTAGAGGCTGAGGACAAGGAAGGCAAGCCACCAATCAGTGTCAAGTTTGAGATCCCTTACTTCACCACCTCTGGCATCCAGGTACCACCCACACTTTCGTAGTACAGACATCACAACATCAAAACGTACTCAGAACATACATGCTGTACAGGTTAACTGAGGTAAAGCTCTGAGAAGAAGAGACAAGTCAAGTGCTCAAGGCTGTTTAAATGGTTCGGATAATTGTGGTTGCAAAAGTGGTTTCCTTGCCAGCTTTTGATTTACATGTTTATGACTGACTGTGTTGTGTAGTCATGGGTGCTATGTCCGCGACAGGAATTTCAAGTATTCATGCAAGTCCCGGGTTTTAACCAAAGGGGGCAGTCTAACGCTTCAAGTCTGGCGTCAAGAAAACAGCTGAAAGATGACATCTCGCAGAATAAATTCAATCTGTTGCAAAATAGTGAACTTTTTGAACTGAAAACATACCGCAATCAAAACATCGAGTTATAAGCCAAAAGAAAAGTAGGTGTGGCGATCTAGAGAAATGATACAGAAATCCAGCTGAATTGCAATTGTGAAACTGCATGTAGTCAAGTAGAAATATGGTGACCTCAAAATATGATACTCAAGTAAAAGTAGAAGTACTCAACACATAAAATAAGATAGTATTGAGTAGGGCTGCACGATATGGGGAAAAACTATGTTGAATATTGCTATATCGATAGTTATAGTTTCAGAAAGAGTTCCTGTATTTTCAAAACTACTAGACTAAATGTGGACAGATATAAAGACGTCTATTATATTATATACATTTTTTATGTCCAGCTCCGACATGGAAAATGCTTTAAACAGTGTCAGACTTAAGACCATGTCATTATTGCGATATATTGTGCAGCCCTAGTATGGAGTTGAAAGTTTACTCTTACTGCTACTACCATACATCAGTGGTCCTCAAACATTTAACCACTTCAGAAATGTGATTTGACTTTTTAAGTACCAGTTTTGTGGATGTGCATGGGCCTAAACCTGGACTAACCCAAACCCAAATTGAGGATTAAATTGGGGATTATTATTATTATTATAACTTCCATTTATATAGCGCTTTTCAAGACACTTTACATATTTCGTACTATTCATTCACTCTACAGTCACACCTGATGGTGGTAAGCTACTATGTAGCCACAGCTGCCTTTGGGCACACTGACGGAAGCGTGGCTGCCAATTTGCGCCTACAGCCCCTCCGACCACCACCAAACACCAATCACACAACCACATTCATTCATAGGCAAAGTGTCTTGCCCAGGGACACAACGACAGTGTGTGCTCGGATGGGGACTCGAACCACCGACCCTCTGGTTGAAGGGCCCACTGCACCACTGCCGCCCCCAATTAATGCAAATTTCCCTTTTGTTAAACAAGGACAAAATAATAATAATAAAATATAAAAGTATCTAGTTACTCTCCACTTCTGCTGAAATGTACTTCAAAACAACAATTACAAACTTTCGACACATGCAAACATTCCCAACTCGGACACTGTACACAAACTCAAAACTGAAGAAAAAGCTGAAAAATGACATGGGACATTTTGTGGTATGGAGAAAATTGCATTGCAAAAACAAGTCAACAACAGCTCATCAGCCTGGCCCCTTGCCTCCATGTTAATCACAGTAATTCACAGCTACAGTAAGTACCAAACCAGTGGAGGCAGATTCGCTGGCTTCACTTCCCATGACACACACAAGATAATGTGTTCTACAGTGAATGAAACTTGCTGACCACAAGCCTAGCGTAGCACTTGGCTGTATAATTAAACTTGTTCTGTCATTATAATGTGTAGCAACAGTGAACGCAAAATGAACCTTTCCCATGTGCAACAATGGCAGGTTAACTAACTTGTGTTTTGGAAATAATCTTTTTTTGGCCCGAGCAGAAATGGTATCGTGCTTTGTCATTGGTACACTTACTCTAGCTTTACTCTAGTTCTAGATATTGAGTTACCACCTGTAAGTAAAACTCTAGCCTGTTCATTTATCAGCTTGACCGCAAAAGGGAACAAGAAGACAATGGTTTCAATAAAAATGCTTTATGGGTCATTTAGCTCGAATGGCACGGAGACAAAATAGTGTAAGTCAACTCATATTCTTTACTGTGCTGTCTGACAAAGCTGTAAAAGTGACTCACAGGCTCCAAACAGGTTGTTTTTATTCACAAAAATATTATACAGCAGTTGAAATTTTGATTCTGAGCCATGTTTTTTTTTTATCATGGAAACTCTATGAAAATATTACACCGATACAGTCTTTATGAGCAAAAAAAATGTAATAGTTCTACTTATACTAATAGCTTCTGATGTTCACATGGAATATTATTAGGTTTATAGCCCGGTCTTTAAGTAATTGTATTTTTATTTGATCAAATTCTTTATTTTTTGCATCTGATAACGTAAGTGGATGATGGCCTAGGTCTCTTTTAAATGAATCATAATCAGTTACACTGTACAATCTCGCTTTTCTACATTTCCTTCAGTATTTGATATGATTCAATTAAGTCAATTGACATGTCACTGCCCACTCGGAAATGAGAGATTCATCCCCCTGCAACAACATTTCTCCTCAAAAGTTATTCTAGCAAGTTAATAATGCATAGCAGCAAGATCTAAAAGCCAAAAGATGAGATGCTCAATATTTCTATAAAACAAAAACTAAAATTCAGTGTATGGGTTTAAAAATGCCATCTTTATATTATGCAAATTCAATCATATTCTAACTTTCAAAATAGATTATTCAGACTTTTCTAGACAGTGCTTGTAAACATGTGCACATACAATTAAGACCACTAAAGTGCCTGTCTTTAAAAGCAGTTGAGCATTAGCGACGTCATTTCCCCTTTCATTTGCATTTTTAAACCTTATAGCCCACAGCTCTTACGCACTCACTAGCCTCCCGCCTCTTCAATTCAGCCTTACAAGCGAAATCCCAATTAAAGTCTTACGTCAGAACAGTAGCTTATTTAGTCATTACAGGCCAAACTCCGACCAGCGAGACTGTGTGAGAGAGAAGCCAATGTAGTTTAATTAGATGCGTGTTTATCAAAGCTTGAGAAAGTTCTTAACTCCACCACTAAGTGCAGGGTCCGGCCATGTGATGTGCGTGTGATGTGAGAAATTGCACCGTAAAAATTTAACAGGAGTCAGACCATGTTTTTGGATTGATGCAATGGTTTAAATTAAAATTAAAATCAAAATCAGTTTTACTGGTGTTTATGTTTTTTAAGTTTCTCAGGTTTTTCACATGGCAAAATATTCGCTCGCTCCAAGAAGGATTGGACTAAAATGATCCTAAACCAAGAAATAAACGAGGAATCAATGTAGAATAACGAGGGACTATACCAGGACCATATCAAGTTTAAATCAAGATTCAACCAGAAACCAGGACCCAACAAAGGCTAAATTTGAGCACTAACAGGTGTAACCCAGGTCTAAATAATGTCCATATCAGGCTTAAACCAGGTCTAAACCAAGACTAAACCACATCTAATCTAGGTCTAAACGAGAACTAAACCTAGATTAAGCAGTGGTCCACACATTCAATTCAAGCCCCCTACCAGAGCATTACTTCAACTGCAAAATACTTGGCACCGCTAGAAAAAGCACACAGTCCATTAGTGGCACGTTTACCACAGTTTGAGAACCACTAGTTATAAATAAATGAATATTATATGTGTAAGGAGAGTTTAAGTGAGCCTAAAGAAGGTGGTAGATGTGGCCGTGACATGTACTGAATCTCTGATAACTGCAGCCCACACATGTAGTCTGTACTTAACCAAAAATGATACAATAAACATCCTCCTTCCCCTTCTCATCTCACAGGCCATAATGATATTCTGCGGCAGCGTCTATGTGAGTTCTTTTTGCTGACTGCTGTAGCCACGGTCAGCCCGACTACATGTTTTGGGAGAAGTGCTTCGTAGACAAACTCCCTGATCCCAGAGTCTGTGCTGTTTGTCGTCATGTGTCTCGCGGCACTGGGTCTGTCTCTTCACTGACCTCACTGAGTAAAAGCATGGTAATAACAAGGCAGACGTGGAAGAGAGGGCTATACAAAAAAAAATATAAAAAATCAGCAAGTATTGCAAAAGCGCCACAGGCTATAAGATACAGGGTATACAGCTTCAAATGACCAACCAAAATGCCAGTTTGCGCCAATGTTGTTTGGATTTGTGCAGAAGTTTAAAGTTTGGGGCTAAACCATTCAACATCCCAGAATTAGTTCATATTGTATTCAGTCATAGTAGATATAGCAAAGTAATGCACATCTAAATGAAAAATAGCAAGAAATAAACGCACTGAAAATGCATCATTTCGAATTTGTATGATAATACAAAAAATAGGAGCTAGGGGCTGAGGTGGGTTGTGAGTGAAATCATTACATTGACAATACAATCTAATGTGTAACTGCTACATATTCAATATTGTGCATTTAACAGAAGTTGTTTAACAGAAAATGTGACTTTGAGACTCTTCTGTGGGCTTTTTTTTTGGAAGGGTCTTTGTTTTAGTGTGAGGGAACAGGAGCCCTCTGATTGGTCGATACATCTACCATCTATTCAGAACTAGAGTCTATCAGGAACAATGTGAGTGAGCTAATGTTTTATTTCAAAATTCAGTTTATTCAAAGTTTTAAGAGCCAACTCCAGACCGCTACTTATCATCACACGTCTATCTGTGAACACGTACAAGGCTGTGTGTGCTTTATGTGAGAGACACAGGCTTGGGGGGGAAAGTTTCATTTTTTTAGATGTATTTTTATTTGTTTGTTTTTTGCCCCACAAAAACAGGTAGTGCAGCTTTAAGTAACATACATAAAGAAAAGTCATGTTAATTCAGCATTATTTGATCAAGATTGTTCAGAAGATACAACCACTAGAAGAAGTGAGTTTGCACAAATGGGGGAGACGTGGACGGGGCTGACTGGCAGCGATGTGCCCATGTGTACGGCCGTGAATAGTATTTTTAGAGCGACTTCTCGTCACTCTGGTGAAATATTGGTTAGTGGGCTTGTGAAAGTTGTCTTAAATAATGCTGATGTGCAATTTCTGTGTTCTCGTAGACCTAGGAATATACTAGTTATTTAAATGTGTCTGTGTGCCTTGAAAGCTGTAGTAACTTCCCTATTTTTTTACAGTGAGTCATACTACAGCTTTCTCACAAACTACTCAAAAAACGATCACCTGGGAGTTTAGTTACTACAGACTACCAAGTATGAAGAGACATAAAGCTCTCACAAAAATTGGTTGGCCCATATTTGACAGGAAGAATTTCAAATCACCAAGCAAAGTTGAATATTAAAAAAGAAAATAGTTTTTTCCTCTCTGCCCTGCAGCCTGTGCATGTCTCCTTAGTAACTCTTCAAATGTAGAAGATCTGTCTGACTATACATTTCACCTAACCACATTATGTCTAGTCTCAATCTCACTCCCTTTAAAAGCAGAATTTGTGATGCATTGTTGTAAGCGATACTTAAAGTAGATCTTTGCATGTATTCTGAAAAAAAGCTTTTTTGAGAGAGGGAATAGTAAATTAATGTAAAATCTTATCCAATTTGCATATTTTTACACCTAGTCTGCCTACTGCAGCCCGTAGCATTTATCTGGGCTTGACACCGCCAATAAAGAGCAATGGGTTGTGTCCTCTTATGCCTGGATTTCCCAAATGTACTGTCTTCTGCCGATAACAGCCCCTCTATATAAAAGCAGCACATAAACAACTCATAAATATTATATACAGTATATACCGTCATTTGCGCATTTGAACTGTATGCAGCTGAGGTTTGCAGACTTGTATCATCCAATTTTGTGATCACTAAACTGTCGTCGTGTCTCTCCAGGTGCGTTACCTGAAGATCATTGAGAAGAGCGGGTACCAGGCGTTGCCATGGGTGCGCTACATCACCCAGAACGGAGGTGAGTCAAAGAGGTCACCATCTTAAACTCTTACACATGAGCGGGGCATGCCCATATGTGCTGCTATTAGGCAACTATTGGGCAATTCACTGCAATATGGTGGGAACTATGCACAAAATAGAAATCCACTGTAGAACATGAGGCAATGTGGCAACGTCCTGCGAAATGTGAGAAAGTGAACTCTTTTTGTCCAGTTTTTTTTAGCTAAGATTACCCAGGTTTGCACATGTTGGTCTTTTCGCTAATGTTGCCACTAATTGCCAAACATCCTGCTCTCATTTCCTTCCAACTTTCATTCATTTTGGGTTCGAAATCATCATCTGCCTGCCCACACTTGACTTCCAAATGTTTTATTTTAATTGTACATTTGATTAACGTTATCCTCCATTTCCTGTACAGATTACCAGCTCCGGACACAGTAGGCGGGGCTATAGCAGGTGGACCTCAGAATTGGGCGGAGCTACGACCGCTAATGTCGCTAATTGCTAACGGCAGTGGTGAGACCAGCGGACCCTCAGTATCAACTATATCAATTTTGTCATTTTGACTTACGATGCGTATAGGGCTGGGCGATATATTTTTCTACATTCGACAGTATATAATTTTTTGCCATCGTTTGCCTTTTTGAGTTCTTTGTCAGTGTGTTCAGTAATAGGTAAAGTTTAGATTGTAAAAAATGCTTTATGATTGTGGTCTGTTGGTTGAAAGCAGGAAACGGAGGCACTCAAAAAGGCATAACCACTTAAAAGCCATTATTACTACAAATGCCAAATATAATGGCAAGATGTTTCAGCTTCTAGACCTTCATCAGGGCAAACCATTTTTATGTTGCCATGGCAAACTAGCTAACTACAATCTAAAACTTGATAGGCAGAATAAAAAGAAATCAAATATACAGTCAGTTTTCAAACCGGTAGTTTCAATTTTTTTCCTCATTGGTAAAAGTCATGTCGCCCAGCCCTGCCATACTCAACATATTTTCATTTCTGATCAATGCAAGTGTTAGTGTAAAAAAAATTGAGTTAGCAGCAGACATGTTCGAAGCAGCTGTGCCGCTCCACAAAAAGGCCTAACTGGAGAAATGTTTACATCTTCCTCACACCATGAATTGTACACAATCAGTGAGCCTATTGCAGATGTTACAATTCATCCAATACTGTAATCTTTCAACACACATTCGTTCAGTACTTTTTATATGAAGCTGCTTTGTTCGGCCGCCATTTCATTAAGGACAACAGTGATTATTTGTATATATTGTTACATCTATGGAGTCAGTGTTATTAGTTACTTAAATACATGAATTATAATACGTGAATGCCAATGATGTTTGCCAAGCCTGTAATGGGGCTGGTGATTTGGTTCATGTGCTTTGCAGATTCAAGCACTTTCCATTGAGAGGTATGCTATGGGGCTGGTCAGTAGTGTTTCTTCTCAAAAAGGTATTCAATTTGATGTTACCAAAAAGTGAATGACTGAAAAGTATTATTATATAAGGACACACAATTAATGAAATACAGTTTTAAATTTAATCGACTACAGTGTCTCTGGGTGTGTTTCTGCATGTCCCCCCCCCCGTGTAACTGTGGGTTTTCTCTGACTTCATCCCACCCTCCAAAAAATATGTGTATTAGGAGAATTGGTCAATCCAAATTTCTCAGTAGTGAATAAATGTGAGAGAGTGTGGTGGTCTGTCTGTGTATGTTCCTGTCTGAGTCCTGTGACTTAACCTAAAGCCCATAGTTGCTGGAATGGGCTCCAGTCACCCTGCGACCCCTAATCGGATAAGCAGAAGATGCATAAATGAATGTATGTATGGTTAGCACACCAAGACACTGTATTTTGCCACTTGATTTTAATTCTGTGTTGTCTAATCAAGCTCGTTATTACCTCAGTGACCATACCAAAATAGTATTCATGTATTTTTAGAACTCTTTGTACCCATTTTATCCATGGAAAGTTACCCGCCCGACCCCGGCCCGTAGTGTACCTCTGCAGTGGAAACCATGCTTCAGTTGCGCACAGTAAACAGTTGTTTTCCAGCCGGACACCTGTCCCCCACCCCCGTGTCGGTAACCTCACTATTTCAAATCATTAAAAGTCTATTTAGAAAAGCTTTCCACTGTCTCTGTTTGCGTCATTTCACGAGTGATGTCAGGGCAGTCCTCTCGCACTGAGCTGCCACACTGTCATTCACATGTTTCCAATACTCAATTGTTTACTTTTTGGATTTCTGATTACATTTTAAGTCAGTAGTTACAAAATGGCAATTACTTATATAATAATAATAATGCATCAGTTTTATACAGCGCTTTTCTCAACACTCTAAAGACGCTTTATATTACATTATTCGGTCACTCCACAGTCACACCCGGTGGTGGTAAGCTACTTGTACTTGGCTGCCAGTTTGCGCCTACGGCCCCTCTGACCACCACCCAACACCAATCATACAACCACATTCATTCATAGGCAATGTGGGTTAAGTGTCTTGCCCAAGGACACAACGGCAGTGTGCTTGGACGGGGACTCGAACCACCGACCCTCTGGTTAACCACATATATGCATTTTTGTCTTCTGAATCAATTCGACAAACACTGTCTGCACATTTCAATCTCTGAAAGACTCACATTAACTCCCTCGGTCTAGACACCCCAGACTATCCATGCCTAGACTAAGGTAATAAATCAGCCGTGTTGCCGAATTGTGGTTTATACGGTTACTTTTAGGTCAAAGGTCAGACAGTTGACTCCATTGGGTATTATGAGCTTAAACCCAAACCTAAAGACAAAACTAAAATAATGTTTGAGCAATAAAAAATCCCATATCATCGAGGCAACTTCTATATGAATCGTTGTTTGCAGACATGGGTTGGTGAGGTTCAAAATCAACACCAATAAGCTCGATTCACTCACCGCTCCATCCGCTAACTGCAGTCTTTGTGGTATATTTCCAATAGATTTAGATGAAATGATGGCTGGAGGTGCACAGCGTTGCCAAGGAGCCAATTTCAGCATTAGCCCCGGTCAGCAGAATCCTCGCCTGGCACTAAGTAGCACTTAATATTTAAAATGTAAATAAAAATGAAAGAGAGGCAGTGTTTTGAGTCGGGCCCAAAGCTGACGAAGCGTTTAGACACAGAGCTCAGCAGAGTTAGGCTAAAGACCACATGGACTTCAACAACATATTATAAACACAACCACCAGGGGGCATTTGACCCATTTGTATTTTTAAATGCATAAACGTCTAACTTATAAACTCATCTTCATCACATGCATTTTACTTTAGTCCCTCCCATGGCCTCTGCAACAACATCAGATCAGTTAGCACATTGACCAATAGCAGTGGAGTTTTACTTTAGTCCCTCCCATGGCCTCTGCTGTGACATCAGATCAGTTAGCACATTGACCAATAGCAGTGGAGTTTTACTTTAGTCCCTCCCATGGCCTCTGCAACAACATCAGATCAGTTAGCACATTGACCAATAGCAGTGGAGTCTTACTTTAGTCCCTCCCATGGCCTCTGCAAAAACATCAGATCAGTTAGCACATTGACCAATAGCAGTGGAGTTTTACTTTAGTCCCTCCTCTGACCTCTACAGTCTACAGACAACCTTGTTTACATCATAGAACATGGGTCTGATGGAGACATTTTGGGTCAGGTGTAGTTCTTATTTTAGAAACTATAACTTTAATACTAAAAAATATGAAGCCACAGCTGCCCTGGGACAGACTGACCGCACCAATGTCTGCCCAACCCCCATCAAACACACTACACCAATCCCACTAACATCCATACATTTAATCAAGGTGAAGTGTCTTGCCCATGGACACAATGCCAGTATAAGTATGCCAGTATAGGGTTGGAGCAGGAGTCAAACCATCAACCTTCTTCCCGATATGCTGGTCAGTTTGCAAGCCAGCTTTGATGAAGTCTTATGTGACTTTGGGTGTAAAGATATAAAATAGCTCCACAGTTTCAGCAGGTAAAGTGAAGAGGTCCGGACTGGGCCAGATAGAACTCTTTCTGGCTTCTGTTTGGTTGGATTAGTCATCTTGCTCTGAAGGTGTTTCAAAAGTTTGGTTCATCAAATGAGCTGTAGCTAAAGCTTGCATTAACTGTACCGGCCAAAGTAGATTAATAGACCATCAAACCAGGGTCAATCAGATGTGCCTTGACTGTTAACGTTAACGTGATCGCCCCCATACAATCTCAGGGTTACAGTTTTTCCAGTTTAGTTGAAAATAAAAACACACGCCTATGCCTCATGAAGACAACAAAAAGAACTTTATAGCAGAATATTTATATATATATATAGAAATAATATCTAACCAAAACCAATACCTAAAAGTACGCAGCCAAGCCGGCAAATCTAACCATCACTATAATGTTAATAAAAGTGTCTGACTTTAACTTGTGGTGTGGGTGCTGTGTCCGATGATGTGCGGTGAGAATCCACAGTGTTCCTGAATGTGTCAGGATGAAGACTTGGCTGCACAATGTATTCTCCTCCTGCGTCTCTGTGTGGAGGTAGAGCAGCACAGGACAAAATGGAAATACGATTATGATCATGATGTAACAGAGGCAGATTTATGAGCAATAAATACCACACATAAACTGCATATAGGCAATATTATTAGTGATGTCTGCTTCATATTTGCATTTTTTATTTTCTCTTTTTTGATGGAAGACTGTGATGTAGCAAAGTGGCCATCTCAGGTAAAATTGCCTGTCTCAAACCAGTCTGTGGCATTTTCACCCACATAACTGCCCCTGACCAGATATTCTATCCTTTTCAAACCATTCTCTATAAATCCTAGATAGATTAACCTAATAAACTGGCCAGTGAGTGTTTTTGTGTTAATATGAGACATGTACATGACACAAGAACTCACACATGATTTTCACATATTTTCATTTAAGTGCATTTATAATACGTTTGGTGTTTACCGTTAGTAAAGGTTAAAATATAGGGGCTGTTAATTGATTAATTAATCGCAAAGCTTCCAGAAAATTCATTAATTTCTTTGTCTCGTGGGCCCTATGGTTGTATGTGCATATTGTCCAACAGCCTATTTAGCGCAGGACAGGCATGTTATTATTAATTGATAATTCCTCAGTTATGGCCTATATGATCTAAATCAACGTTTTGGAGCTTTGTACCATGTTATGTTCGTTTAGCAAAAAGTTGTGGTTTGCTTCATTCACGCATGTTTGAATAATCCTGTATTCTCAAACGTTTGGTTCATTCTTATCCCCGCCTCCCTCCCTAGCCCCTCCTTATCCAGGAAGCACTGACCAATCAACAAGCCCTCTAAATTAAGTCTGTCCATTTATACAAAAATGATGTATGCACTTCTGCTCTAGAGCACTGGTTCTCGAACTTTTCTCAACAAGTACCACCTACGACCAACCAACATCTAAAGCAAGAATAAATCAGGTCTAAATCAGGTGTAAATTGGGACTAAACCAGGTCGAATTCATTTCTAGTGATAAGCGCAAACCATGTCCAATCCAGTTCTAAACCAGGACTAAACTAGGTACCACCAGTAGAACCCGTACCACAGTTTGAGAACCAATGCAGTATGTATTTAGCGCCAGTGACAAAGTGACAATAATATGGTGTAAATGAAGCCAGTGTGAAGATCTAAGCACTGAGCTAATGTTTCATTTGTTCTGGAATATAACATCTACAACGATCCACTTTCAAACCAGGTATCATAACATATCAAATGCACAATAATGTTCAGAATCGCTATGTGCTAATTCAGTTTGATAGATACAAGTAGTTTTTCTTCATATATTTTTTATTTCGGTCACAGTTTTTTGGGAAATACAATAATACACAAAAATATGACAACAAATATAATCTGAATCTAATATAATCTGTAACAGGACATTGAAAAGCATTTTGGAAGGCTGTTTTTTCACCAAGAGATCGAAGTCTCATTCACCCCACAACCCTTGAATCCACTTTAAAGCTACTTAAGGTAAAAAAAAATAAAAAAATAAATAAAATAAAATTCTCCTTTGAGATGCAGACAAGAGCACAGTAATGAGTTATTGCATCATCAGATGGGGGCTGTTAAGTGAGCAATTGTTAAACCAATGAACACCTGAAGCTCATTTGAAAACCTCCGAATGACGCACTGTTGTGGCTGCTACATCTTGATGAGCTCTGCTAATAACTAGTAACGGTGTGTCTAATGTGTGTGTTTGTGGTGAAGTCATCATTTCCTGAGTAAACAGAAGAGCCTCTAATTAGCGTTGTACCTGTTAACACTGAGAGGCTGTTTACCATGTGCCGGGTCTAGTACCACACACACACACACGAGACAACAACAAGACTGCATCATAATTAGCTGAACTTGCACTGAAAGGTAACCAATGTAGCCGTAAACAAAGAAGACATTAATTGAAATTTACAAAAGATAGTCATAAATAACAAAAAACTGGGAGGACCAAAATATGGTCCACCGTGAATTTGCTGAATAATCCTTTTTTCATCGACGGAGAAATGCACCCCATCTTCCATTTATTGCACTCAGTGGTTGACGGTGACCCTATCCCAGCAAAAAGGTCATCAGGGCATTTGCTCATTCACATTTATTTGGGGTCAAGTTTAGACCAATTTCCCCAAACACATGCCATATTAGTCATAACAGTACATCTCATGAGACATGAACCATGCTGGTCATTATAGCAGCTCCCAGTCGTGTCTAAATCAGGTCTGAACCAAATATAAAACAAGCTGTAAACTGTTCCAAAAACAAGAGTTAAACAGTGTATTAAACAGGACTAAAAATAGAAGACTGTCTGCAAACAGAAAGAGCCCCTGTACCACTAGGCAGGCCTGTACCGCAGTTTATATGGTCCTCGGGAACTCAGAACATCTGAGTTAGAAAGTTGATTCCGACTTCAGTGCGTTCATGTGATTCATCTCGGAAAGTCAGAACAGATATATTTTTGATTAACTTTGTATTTGGCTCAACAAACTATTTTAGCGGAAATCAAAGGCAATGAGCTTACTCAAACTCGTTGGTACACATAACGGGTGGTGTTAGTACCTCATAATGCTACTACAGGCCAATGATGCTAATAATGTTAACGGGGGAACAGCTCCATCTTGCCCGAGTTTGCATCTTGTGGCGTCCACCTGAAGGAACCACTGAACCGATGCTATTTTGAATTTCGAGAGCTGACGTTTTGAGTATTCCTGGTATCCCTACGCCCAGTGATGTGTGCTGGTACAGGCAATACAGTCTCCCGACCTTTTTATGATGGTCTGATTCCTGAATGAAAACAAATATTCAACTCAGAATTGATTATTTACTTTATAAATTGTCTATTTCCTCCATTTTCCGGTCTGAACATGCCCTGGCAGTGTTTGTAGCCTCTGGTCGTCCCCGCAGACCGCAGTAATGAACAGAGTCTGTCTCCCTGACCTCTGCGGTACGGTGTGGCAGGAGGGTCAAACCTGATCGATAGTGCACTGACTGCTCGGCTTGTTGTGTTTTCAGACGGAAGGAAATACGATCCTCAGCTTTTGATGTTATTATACCCTCAGTGATATCCAGTGATTCCCCAAGGACAAGACTATTTTTGTTACTTAACTCCACAGTTCAGGCTACAGTAAAGAATAAGATACCTGTGAACTGGGGAATAACATCAGGACTGACCCCGGTTTGAACCAGGATTTCATTCTGGACTAATTTAGGTCTAAACCAAGACTTAATCAGATTTAAACCAGGTCTAAGCTGTGCCAAAATACCACTAGAAAGAGCCTAGCTCATCTGGACCGGTGGGTAGCTCATCTGGACCGGTTGGTAGCTCATCTGGACCGGAGGGTAGCTCATCTGGACCGGAGGGTAGCTCATCTGGGCAGGTGGGTAGCTCATCCGGGAAGGTGGTTAACTCATCTCAACCGGTTATCGGCCCTCCACAATATTTTTAATATAATATAAAAATAATTGCCCACCCCTGCCCTAGACAGTATGAGGAGGAGGGGGGTTAGTAGCAGGGCTAACATACACTGACACAAAGCTAATCAAATTGCATCAAGCTCAATCAAGTACTGTATTTCTGATGTGAAATCTGTTCATAATTATCATTTTGATTATATGGGTACAGGTCTACCTAATGAAGTGGCCAGTGATTTGGTTTTACATAGCACACATTAGTAATACAATATTTCAATAATAGCATAGCTTCGTAATAAGACATCAGCAGTTTGAGGCTGTCGATCAGACAGACAGCCTGTGAGCATTCACATCATTCATGATTGAGTGAATCACACTCTGTAGCCCAGACATGAGCACATTTACCTGTAGAGACTCACACAGGCCACAGCAGGTGGAATGAGTAGGCTGTCACTCACTCCGCAGATCCCAGCTGGAGGCTCTGATCAATGGGGAGGCCGCTCTCACAGTGCCCCATACTGACTGAACACAGGTGGATGTCATGAATAGAGCTACTGTACTTGTGTGAAGCTGACAGGAGGTTCTCAGATCATACATGCATTTGAATGCCTCCTACTGTGTCTGACGTGTGTTCATTGTGTGTGGTGTTACAGGCGGTGCCCAAGCCCATCGCCATGGAGCCGTGCTGGGGGAGCAGAGCGGGGGTGTTGACGGTGCTGCTGTATCTGCCCAGAGTCCCATCAGGAATACCTCCACCAGGACAGTCAGGTATATAATAATTCATTGACATGTCACTGAATGAAACTTTTGATTCTTGCTATTTTTGTATTCATTAAAAAACACTTCAAGTCTGACTGATAAGTCATCAGTTTCATTTGCCTCAAAGTACTCAATGTATTAATTAGTTGAATTATGTGTTATTGGTTTAAAAAAATACAAAAATAAAAATAAAATAAATACAATATTAATAATAATAATAATAATAATAATAATAATAATAATAATAATAATAATAATAATAATAATAATCACTGTTAGGAATAGCATTTGCAGCTAAAATACTTTTTTATATGTACCCAAAGCATTAGTTAACTGCTAAAGTAAAAGCTTTATGTTTGATTAATTGTATTATTTTATATATTTTTGAAAAATTTTATGTAAACATATACTGGCAAAATGTTGATGACTTGATGACATGAGTTTTGAATCTTTTGTGCTATTGTTTTTGAACCACTACATTAGTACAGCGTTAATATTTGTCCCATTACACTTGCGCTGATCGACTGAGGCGTCAGCTGTGAGCACGCTCTCATTACACATAATTGCAGCCTGTTTTCAGTGTTGTGTCATATTAATAAGTAGGTCTGTATAATAACTACATGCGCCTCCATCTACTGCCACTGTTTAGTGTTTACCATGCCCAGCTGTCACTACCCGCAAATGTGGCTTTCATGATTAAATGGGACAAATCTCCACTCTCCCTTCAGTAACATGAGCATTCTGTTGTCTCATCTTTACAACAAAAACACACAAGATCAACTACACACTCAAGATGTAAAGGGAGCTGGGTTGTATCAAAGAGTGCTTCAGATGTGCCTGGTGGAGAAGTCCCATCAGCATGTTACTTGTTGGGGATAGTCTGATCTGAGAGGCCACCTGGGGAAAGGGTCAAGAACAAACTGAACTGAGAAGGAGATCTTAGAATGATGCAAGGGAGATATGTGTAACCAGCACAGGCCTCTGTCAAGCCATGTCTTCAATTATCTTCAATCAGACTCAAAATAGTGATAAGTTTAAGGGTAAATGCTATAGGCCCTTTCAAAGTTTGTAAACAGAAATTTCTAAATTCCGGAATGGAAGCAACTGGAGGCAAGACCGTAATACACTTTCAATAGAGAAATTAGCACTGGCCACAAAATATTGCAAACGAAGATGGTTTTGACAAAGTCCATCCGCTCTCTACATGTAGGTGATGTCAGAGCCTGGGTAGGGAACATTAGTGAATGTACCTCACATTGAATGTTTATTTAATGTACACATTAGTAACAGTTAGACTTTTGTCTGGAGGCAGAATTCTTGAGGTTTTACTGGTCCTCACAGAAATGTTGAAGACCACAATAGTTGTATCTTTGTATGATCAGTATTATTCTATCCCTCACCACAAACACTGTTTTGTAAAGTTAACTCATTTTTGCTCCAGTCGCCTCCATTCCGGAATTTTGAACATTCCATATGACACACATTTTAATCATTCTATATTCATGATTCAGAAAGAAAAACAAAATAACTCCTTGGCCCATTACTAATCTTCCTGAGATATTAATAGAAATGTAACCTTTACTTTGCTAACAAACTAACAATTCAACCAAACTAACCGGCATCTTCTTGGAACAGATAACAAAAATGTCTGTGTGAAGATTTTGTATTTACATCAAGCTAGTCCACATTTTTAAGTACTGGTTGGCATCCATAAGAAATCCCTACTGGGGCAAACTGTCCCTAGCACCTGGGGGGACCTTCTCCAGATCTTGAGCCATGCTGTTGGTCAGGAGTAACTAGGATTATCTGGCCAAATCGATTACCAGATTACCCAGACATTTAGGAATCCATTAATAACTGTAAATGTAAAATTGTCCATGTCTGCGTATCCCGTAACTGCCCCATCCTCCTGGCTCAGCATGTTTGTGTCTGTGATATCATGTATTATTCAGCAGACGACCTGACACACGGCACCTTCTGAAGAAGCTCTGATGTGGCTACGTTCAGTTCAGACATCCCGGCCTTTACACGCCTTCAGCTCATGTCGCCGCTCCGGACACAAAATACAAAATCTCCCTCTTTAGACTTTTCCAGCTGTCAGTTGTTTTTTTTGGTGTAGAAGGGTTTGTATGTAATTGAAGCAGGTGTGAGTAAGATTTAGTTGCTCCGGGCAGGAAGTAAAACCATTATCCAACAAAATGAGCAGAACAGACCAGGGTATTTGAGAGAAAGTGACCACCAGACTTATAAAACAGATGGTGAATGTTCAACCGAAGTTATTAGTTTATATTAAGAGGAAGTGGGTTAAAATGCCATGGAAAATCTATATAGGAGATGCATAGCTTAAATGGGATTTGCAAATGGTAGATCCTGTCTCGGTCGACAGGAGCAGCAACATAATTGGGGCCTGTTTAAGACAAACTATGACACTTAGCTTCAGGATCAATGTGATTGAATGAAACTTCCTTCAACCTCCCCCATGCGTCTCTTGGCAAGAATGAATTCACAAAACTAGTGTCTCTGTTCCTGGAAGACACAAAAAAACAGTCTCACAAAAAACGGATTTGATTAAATTCGAGGTTATTGCAAAATGAAGAGACCTCAACGAAATGGAAAGATGCAAAACTGACGCAGACCATGTGTGTTTTCCCTAATATGATAAACTGTAACATTATCAAAAAGTCAGTATTCATAGCATTTATTCCCAGTGTTAAGACATCGTTTGTAGGAGGGAACTGCTCTGGAATTTCTTGGATCCTGAATTTGTGTATACTCAAATACACACGTGTCAACGCGCATGGGAACAAACTGGCCTAAAATCTCCAAATGAACTCTTCCTATAGACTCTTTCAAAGTTTTATAAACAAAACATTCTAAATTCTGGAATGGAGGCAACTGGAGGCAAGACCATGATACATTTTCAATGGAGAAATTAGCATTAGCCACAAAAGATGGTTTTGACAACTGCCAACCACTCTCTACATGTAGGTGATGTCAGAGCCTGGTTAGTGAATGTACCTCACATTAGTAACAGTTAGACTTGTGGCTGGTGGTAAAATTCTTGATTTTTAGGTTTTACTGGACAAGTCCTTACAGAAATGTTGACCACAATAGTTTATTCATTGTATGTTCAGAATTATTCTATCCCTCACCACAAACACTACTTTTTTTTAATTTGAAACATTCCATCTGACACACGTGTTAAAGGGCCTATTAACTAATAACTCTTCCTTGGTTGAAATGGTTCTCGTTCATATGTGCGGGTTCCTATTACCACATCTTTTAGTCTTTGACTTGTTGGATCAGCCACACATAATTGAATTCCCCCACCTCCACATCCATGACGGCATCCCTGAAGTTCAGGCCTTTTTTTAATTAGAATGTTACAACTTTATCACATACACATACAAGCAAGCCATGACATAAACACACTTGAAACACTGAGAAAACACAAAGATAAAAGTGTTGCTTCTCCGGCCCACCCCCCTGTCCCACTCCCCTGGGACCCCCACACTGGGTCAGGCCGCACCAGTCCATTGATGTTGTGTGGAAGTGAAGTCACTGCAGGCTAGGCTCCGCCCCTTCACGACGGGAACCACTTCAAGAGGAATCTTGGATGAGACGCTCCATTTTCGCTTTGTTTGGTGCTGGTCCTTCTTTCTTCCTCTGCTCCCTGGAGGTTTTACCAAGAATTGACCTTATACTGTAACTGAAGGGAGTCTTATAGTAGAAGCAGTCGGCAGTATATTTCAAGGACTGGATCATAGATATACAAAAAGACACGTCAGTATGGTGGGGGTTTCCAGAACACAAAGTGGACCAAATCGTCACCAAAAAGAATCCCAGCCTCTTTTGGGACCCCTGGATGAACTGGTGCCCACTTTAACGCCTATTGTCATATAATGCAATTTAACCTAAGATGCAGCTAAATGTGCAACAAACTTAAACAAAAATGGTATTTTATTGTCTTTTTTCGCATTGGATCGGATCAGAATTTACTCCCCATGTGGATCACCTGTTTACCACTGATCCTGCAGTTTTGGGGCCCAGCATATTTTTCTTTAAATACAAAATGCTCACTTCTTGCCTAATATATTCCACCCACTAACAGGTGCCATGGTGAGGAGATAACATGATTCAGTCTGTCTGTGGTCATAATGTTATGCCTGGATAATCTGTTATATATAAATATTCTATGGCTGTTAGGCAGTGCTGACTATTAAGCTCCACAGACTTTGCTTAGCATTCTACATTCTGTAAACATTCCTAAATAATCCTGTGAAGTTGATAAATTGTAAACATCTGAAATAATCTGTGTGTATTTAAGTGAGCCTAAGCAGGATGTGCCGTTTCTGAAGTAGCATTAGATCTTCATCACATCATCTTCAACCCGTGGTTTCTAAAAGTCTTAGTTCTTAGTGTCTCTCCTCAGCCTCAGCTCTGCTCTCACCTCAAAACCCCTCACAGGAACTCACAGGATGTACTGTTCTCTCTATTTTATTGAATATAGGTCTAATTATCCTGAATAATAATAATGCTTCTGCTGGATAGTTCTAGTTTCAGTCAAAAGGCAAAGTGAAGGTTTTCCACATTAATGTAAAAAAAAAATCGAATTAAAAATATTTGAATCTAATAAATAATTCAATCAGGGCTTGTCGGCTCTCTAGACGAGGGCTGTGTGGTGTTCTCCCTGTGACTGGGGGTGTTTTCTCCAGGTACTCCAGTTTTCCCCATCAATATAAGACATCCTCAGCTGGTAACTTCAATGTATTCCCCAATGTATAGCCCTATTCTATCGGGCAACAGGCCTGTGTGCCTTAGCCCCCCCTACATGTATAGGCCCCCCTAAATGTATACAACCAGTGGAATTGCCGAGTTTCAACCTCAACATTTCCAGTCATCTTGAGACTGATAGCTTTTTTGGTCACTGTAAAAATGTGAAATTGATTACATTAAACTACTGAACGTGAGCTACCTAGCGGGGTACACACTGGACAATCCGTCTCCGAGCTTATTCTTGCATTGAGTTAATCATTTGTGAATAATAGATTGATTTACTTTTAAGCCAATTGGTTCCCTAAAAGTACCAAGACAGACGTTACAGAATAGGCTTTTTAAGATTGAAATCTCAGTCTGGACAAGAAATGTATAAAAATAACAATAATGATAGAACCATATTTTTGGCTCGTCACATCCCAACTCTGCACCCCGCTGCCTTGATTTTATTGTTTCACAAAATTCTGCTCCATGGTATTAATGGATTTTGCATATCGCCCGAGTAGTTGAATTTGGAGAGAACGTGAATACTTTCTCAGCCTTACTCCCAATGTCTCCGTAGCTTAGATAGTGGGTCAATAGAGAGAGCAGAGGCAGCCAGCTTTCCTGCACTAATCTGCCTATTCAGCACACACAGACCGGAATAACAGAGAAATTCAGGTACTGTAAGATTCTGGCAGAAGACTTTGTGGTAAAAATAGCAAAGAATGGGGTATTAGAAGTCTGAGTGCAGTAAGGCCCCCACAGCCAAAACAACATTTGGATACGCTTTGATAACTCCACAAAAAGAGTTTCCACAAAAAGCAAAATATAAAATCCACTGCATTCGCTCATCGTTCCTGCTGCTAAGTTCAGTTTAATGTGGCAGCAGGGAATAGAAATGTCAACGTATGTATCCAGTTTTACTGTAGAATATATCCACGCTGATCCGTCTGATCGACACCACTGGTTGTGTGGACCAATCATGTGGCAGTATTGCCCTGAGTAGGCGGGCTTTAGGTTTGCCAACAACAACAAGCCTTTTAGCAAAACTTATTCGCAACATGGGAACGCTAAAAAACGTCATGTATGCTGCTATATTTCTACAAAAACATAATTGATTAAATGAAATGACTCATTTAGCTAAGTCCTATCAGTCAGAGTCCCTCCTCTTCTGACGTCTTCTACGGGAGCACCAGATGCTACATTTATCAATCTGGGTTTTGCCAGGCTAAACTTTTCATTACGTTAATCAATTTTTCACAGTAAAGTGAGCTTTTTTTAGTGTGGTTGTCCATAGCTGGTTTGATTTCTGCTCCAAACGGTGCATATTTTGGAGGCAGGTCTAACCACTGTCTCTGTGCTCTACTTCTCACACCATCAGCAGTCCAGATTTCAATTATACAGTACAAGAACTTTCTGTTAGGGCTGCACAATTTACTACCACTGCAATATCAGCTGTAACATCTGTCTAAAACTAAATGTATCACTAAATACATATATATCAATGTAAATCTGTAAAGTCTTTTGGGCTTCCATTGTTTTAAATGTTTGGCTGATATGCCTAAATCCTATTTCATATTTTAATCAGTAACACATCACATCTAACATCCTGTGGCCTTAGTTTCACTGAAAAACTCCTGCTCCAAAATGATGACCAGCTCAAATCTAGTTTTACTGTTTCCTTTTGGCCCAAGTCATCTCCATATATTTCCTCCCCAGCTCAGATTCGCAGACCTGACAAAGCATTTTTTAATTTTTATGCTAGATCATTGTCACGTTGGCCCCCTTCCTGAAGAACAACATTATTAACCGTTGGCAGGAAATGGATATTGGCAATTTACATAAATGACTGGACTCGGTTTATCAATAACAACCAAATTCCACTTAGGACCTGGCACATTCATCCAACCCAAACAACACTTGATGTATTAATAACAAATGCCAAATATGTGCCAGTATTCTCCTCTAGAGGGTATGGCCTCAGTATCCAATATGGGGCTCACAGTAGTTAGCACAGTCAATTTCATGAATGTGTTGATGTACCAGCTATATGGAGGTCAGATGGTAAATCTGACCTAATGAATGAATGTGAGAATAAATGAATGTTTGTATGTGTTAGCCCTGTGACTGGTCTTTTATCCAGGGTTGGACATGGGACTAACCTGAAGAAACACAATAAGGTAATAAGGACAACCCTCCATTGGACTAAAGCAAATCTAAAGTGTGCCAAAGCCAGGATTTAACTGAACTTACAAAATTACAATGCACTTGCACAATGCTTGGTGTGTAGCACTTATGCCACACAGAATGAAGGTTCAGCAGGCCTCTCTCTGGGGAGTTGGCATGTTCTCCCCGTGCCTGCGTCGGTTTCCTCCTGACACTCCAGTTTTCCCTACCCCTAAAAATCTATTCCCCCCATCCAGAGCAAAAATCTCCTGAATACTGATTCCTCCTGAGTTGTGATTTGTCTGATGTACATCTGCCTGACTGGATTCACAGCAAAAAACAGAGCTGCATTGACCTGAATGGATCTCCAACACTTTGATCCTCTCTGTGTTTGAGGCTGTTCCCCAGTGGGACTGACCCCCACCTGCTGTGAAAAATAGTGAAATTTTCACTTATATAGTTTTCGTACAACATGACACTTGTTTGCCCGTCTTCCTGCCTGTATAAAGTCAGCTTTGACCTGAGAGGAAGGGTCAAATAATGAACCAATCGACAGATGCATTAATGTGTTTTGTATATTTAGCCTAGTTCACCTCTATGCATTATTTTGAAACATAATGCAGTACAGTAAAGGCAATTATATTCCAAAGTATAATTGAGGTGACGGACAGTATGATCCACATTGTGAGATGTGAAAAGCCCTGTCCAGCTGATCTGTGCATCTGTAGATCTAGAGGATTTGTTTTGTTAGGTTGTCTCTATGACGAGGACTTGTAGTAATCACTATGAATAAGTTTGCTCA
>JAVQKC010074189.1:0-11429 GCA_036025475.1 Philypnodon macrostomus | reverse complement strand
ACTGACGTGATTCCATAATATCGTCGTTTTGCCGATTTAATAATATAATAATATAAACTTTAAGATTTAAATTGGACATTGTTTTGTTTGTTGAAACCATTTGTGCCTTTTTTCGGGGGTATCCCAAAAAATCCAACCACTTTTACCTTCTACTGGGATATAAACAAAGCACATTTTCTCCAATCAGATATGTTGTTAAATGGTGGTAGCAACGATGGTTCTCTGGGTGTGTTTTATGACAGTGCAGGAACAGACAGGAGCACTTTGTGGTTTGCCCCAATTTATGACGTCACTTATAGGTGAATCCAACATACATACAACATAATTAATTACTTAAAAATGCCTGAATTAAACAAGACTCATCTTTGTGTATGTTTTTGAGGTATAAACAACATTAGAACATGTGTAAAAGCTCAGAAAAGTTGATTTTGCAGAATATAAATTACTGAAATTCAGAAAATTAATCTTCAGTTATTGAGTTTCGCATTAATTTTGGCACTGTGATATGGGACTCTTTGGCAGAGAGCAATGAAACTTGGTACAGTGATTCTCCACAGTGTACCCAATATTATTAAGGCCCCACCCTACAACAAACAGGAACATACATACAACAGCCCGATTAGGCTCAAACCTGAAATACCCCCCAGCCCTGAACACATCTGACCAATATGATGGCAGTTACATCTATATCGCCCCCTATAGACTGATAAAATCATGAAGTTTTAGAAAAACATCCTTCAAAAACATAAAAAAAGACAAAAGACCCTTCCCATGTTTGTCATTGTTTGGGGGCGGGGGCCTCCAATGACCTAAACTGTGAACACAGTGATTCTCCACATTGTACCCAACATAAAATATTATTTTGGACCCACCCAACAACATACAGGAAGTCGGCCTTTTTGGATTGAAATGGGGAACTCAGGTGTATGCGCCCCCTATAGACTGAAAGAAGAATGTAGTTTTAAGGAAATTTACAAAATGTGTCAAAAAACATTTTTCATAAACATCCAGACAAATCAAAAAAGTCAAATAGAGCCTTCCCATGTTTGGCATGGTTTGAAAGCGGGGCCTCTTTTTTAAATTTTTAATTTTTTTTAATTGAACCTTTATTTAACCAGGAAAGTCCCATTGAGATTGCAAATCTTTTTTTCAAGGGAGTCCTGGCAAGACAGCAACACAATTTTTCATGTAATGACAACAGAACAGATCAATTCATCATCAACAAATCAGCCAAGACACATCCTCAAAACTAAAAACAGTGACAAATCATGGAATCGACTTCAAACCTTTTAAAAATGTATTTAAACTGGGATATGGGGATTAGTTCCATCAATTTGAAAGTGCTTTGTAAAATGTTCCAGGTTGAGGGAGCAGAATACTGAAAAGCTTTTTTCCCATTTTCTGTACGGACACTAGGAACAGATAGTACGTGAAAATCTTGGGAACGGAGAGAGTACTGTCTTTTGCTGAATGTATGTACAGAGATATGAAGGAAGTAGACCAAGAATACATTTGTATATAAACCTATGCCAATGTGTTTAATGCTCTTCATTGCCCGTTAACAATATAAAAACTCTTAGAAATCACACAATGTCTGATTAAGTTGCTTGTTGGTGCCAGCTGTGCCAGATGTATGGGGGCGTTGTGCCGATATACACCTTGCTGTCGGGGATACTGATTCATGTGCACACCGTTCAGAGATGCCAACTACATATTAATTTCCTGTTTACAAAATAAAACTGCAATAATTGTACATTTTCTAAACTGATATCTAGTCTGAAAAGCAAAGAATTATGTAAGCGCTTGTGTGTAGTTAGCACATCAGTTAGCATTGCGGTTTTATTTTGAAAAACCTAAATTGAGATTGCAGGTTGGACTCCTCTGAAAAAGAACTTGGTCATCTCAGTGGTACCTTTTCTGGTTAATTGAAAGGAAAATAAAATGTATAATTTTCTAAGTAATTTTTTTGGCAATGTAGGGTACATCAACAGGGCTTACTTTGATCTTTGGATTTTACTAAAAAATGATAACATATCAAGCTAATCTCATGATATGGTAACACTCCCATTAAGTTTATAAAGAATTGGAATTTGTATTTTCAAACTTTGAAAGATTTTTGAAGTTTGATAGATTTTATTCAGTGGATTTCCAGTTGAGTTTTCACATTTTATTTGGACAATAGAATACAATAGAACATACATTTAAGGCTTCTAAACCAGCACAAATACTTCAAAACATCATCAAGGCCCATATCTTCTCATATGACTCCTGTTTGTAGTCCACATTTGTAGGCTATTTTTGTAGTCCAAGTTTGCCCTTTTGTAGTCCTTATGGTGTGTTGTAGTTGCCCTAAAAAGGTCAGAATTTCAGAGCCCCGAGTTGTAAAAATCAATTGGAACAGCACCTTGATGTTGTAATTTCATCTTGGAAAACCTCGAGAATAAATATCCAACATGGCGGCACCCTCTTTTACAAGAAAATAAAAAATATAAATATATATTTTTAAATAACGTGTTTTAGCTAAAATGGCTGTTGTTGCTAATCCTGCTAACTGCTAAATGAATAGATTTGTTTATTTCCGTGTTAACAAATGGAAAGCTTCAACTTCAGTTTTTGTCACTCCGAGCTCCAAGGACAACTTGACCGCAGCATTAGTCCACATTTGTAAGTGTGTTCAACTGCAAGACCATTGGAGTCACTTTATTTTTTATAAACGGCACATTCTAGTATTATTCTACTATAATATTTTAAATAATACTATGAGGAATTACACAAAGCAAAAACACTGATATGACCATACTGTTATATGCTCTTATTGCACACCTCATTTACATCACAGTAGTTACAGATTCATTTTTATTTGCCCCCTTTTGATTTTTAAAGCCCGAGCCAGGCATGGGCCTTATTCTAATTCGTTATTGGTAATAATTATTCGCACATTTGACTCAGTGAACGTTAACGAAAACTCATTTTTATTTCACTCAACATTAAATGTAAAATTTATGAATTTGAAGTCCCTGATAAAAAAAAAAAAAAAAAAAATGCCTCGGTGTCCCCTGGAAAATTAAATAACATTACGCCAATGGGAGCCGACCAAAAGTTTTTTTGATTGTACATAAATAAAACGCGGAAGGAACATAGGTCTTGCATAAAATGCATGCATTTATGCATCAAGCATCAAATTTCATTATGGCCCCACCCTAAACCCAACAGGAAGTTGGGCATTTTGGTTTAAAAATTTGACAGCCAATATGTAGCCCTCGTACTGTAACAAACTAGTCATAGAGTGTTCATCCGATGGGCTCCAAACTCAGTCAGTCTCATCTGGACATCTCGGGGATCAAAAGTAATCAAAAGCTTTGTCATAGTTTGCTGGGTGTGGTCGTGACGAGCTCTTAACAAAGTGGCCATTTTAAAAAACATCAAAACTTCTGTAACTTTTACGAATGTTGTCGGATTTGGATTGACCCAAAGGAGCATTTGTGCACATAGTTTACATGAACACAATGATGTGTGATTAGTGCCCCCTAAAAGGGTAAAAAAATATTATATTACACAACAACTTTTTGGATCGTGATAGGGATGTGTCATTCGGTACACACACCCTCTCAATGATGGGAACAATAATATGAATGCCCTATATTGAACTGTATTAGAATAACCATGCCCCAAAATGGTCAATGATTTTATTTTTACTACGCATTTTAACAAACTTCTCCTAGAGTTTTTATCAGACAGAATCGAAACTTACTGAATATCATTGGTGCATCCCAGAGATCAAAAGTTATCAAAAGCTCCCTTAAATTTATTGGGCGTGGCCAGGGCGGAGCTTCCATTTTGACCTAAATTTAGAAGAAACTGTTCTAGTGCTTGTATACTCGTTCGGACTGAAAAGCACCTCCAGAAGTATTTGTTCACATTTATGATCTAAACACAACTAAATCAAAATAAAATGAAAAAATTTAAAAGCAGAGCTTTATTGTCCCCTAGAAACTTATAATGACATCAAGAAAAGTACTTTCTGGTAGACCTAGAAGATTTATTTTTGGTACACATACTCTTTAGATGTTAAACCAAAAACTCAATGGTGACCACGCCCTATCTTTTATCATAGCCATGCCCCAAAGTGGCAAAAAAGTAATGGAGAAGTAAAAAAAATATAAAGTCACAGGCCAATGAAACTTGGTAAACACAGTTATCACTCCTCTCTGATCAAAAAAGTCTAAAGGGTTCACGCCCTAACTCTAACTGAAAGTCGGCCATTTTGGTTTAATATTGTGACATCAAAAATGTTGCCTTTGTACAACTAGTCCTACCATTTTTTTATCATCATCTGGACATGGCTGTGATCAAAAGTTAGTTAAGGGGTATATGAAAGACTTTTGGTGCATTCGTGACAAGTTCATAATGAGGCGGCCATTTTGAAAAACACTAAAATTTTGGAACTTTCATAGACATTCGGATTTGAACTCAGAGGAGTGTTTATGCACATTTGAAGTGTAAACACATAACTGCATAAAAAGGAACAATATAATCACAAGAGGGTCACGCCCTATATTAAGTGCATTATCATGGCTTTTATCATCACCAATTACAATTTGTAACACACATCCAGCCAAATACAATTTGGACAAATCCAGCATGAGTCCTTGAGCCAAAAAAAAAAAAAATATTGCTCACAGAATTAATGTTTAATTTAAAATACCATGTTAGTTAATTTTATTTTATATATTTAAACAAAGTAGTTTTACGGTTTTTAGGCTTTAAACTCGACATCAGCTAGACAGCTCTGGGTGCACTATTTAACGGCCCTCTGTGGCCGCATGCCCCACACGGTCGCAAGGGGTGACGAGGGCCTTTATTGCTGCTTGCGGCTATATTTATTATTATTATTATTAAATATAAGTTGCAATGTCCTCTTAGGGCTTGAGTAAAAAATAGATATTACAGAAAAGTGTTTATGTGCCTGGAGGATAAAGGACTTTTGCTAATTTTTCACCAACAAAGTGGACTAGCTCTCTGAAGTTTTAAATAGCACTGTTTGAGACATTTTCTTCAATAAATTCTGTCATTCATACCAATTTTACTCTGCCCTCTATTGTAAGAAAGATATCCTCCAGCATCATGCTTCACTTTGGAGAGGGGCAAAAGTGAGGCCTAATGGTGCGTTCACACCGGACGCGAAACCGGCGACAGATTTCAATGTTATGTCTATGTAAAGACACGTTTTGCGCGACAAAATCATTCTGCGGCACGATAGACGCGAAACTGCGGCGTGAAACCCGCAATTTGCGTGAAACCCGCGATTTGCGTGAAACCCGTGATGTAAGTTTCCCTTCTGGTCTCTCTGTTCACTCACTCATTCCTCACCCAGCTTCAAACTTGTACTTAGATTTTGTGTGACATTTTGTCATGATGACTTAAATGTGTTTTGTGGCATAATGACAGTTGAATTTTAGATAAACTGACCTTATTTAATAGATTAAGTGACTTTAAATTGACTACAAACCTCATAATTATCCACTTAAAGTTGCAGTACCTGATTGAATGAAATATGTCCATGTTTATTAATTTTGAATGATCATCTCCTTAACTCTCTGTCATGGTCTCACACAAACCAGGAAGTGTCACAATAACGACCAGCGGTCTGGAGTTGGCTGGATTTCTCAAATGATCCCATGGCAACTTCTGTATTAAAAAGTAGTCAAATACAGCCTTAAGTGAGCCACAAACCTAGCCTCATATACCCTGCCTACCTTTTAAGTGTATAAGTGTTTCTGGTCCATTGCTCACAGCAAATAATTTCTCTTTGAATTTGCCCAATGTAAATATATTGACCTGTAACAACTGTAACAGAGGCCCTGGTTTTGGGTCATGGAAATATTTATATATAACACATTTCTCATTAAGTTCCATATAATCTGATGCAGAAGTTATGCTTTAGCCACACTCCAGTCATGATCACTTTAAAAAAACTAGAAGGTGTAACCTTTGAAATGATATCTCACACAAGCATTTAGGCCAAGTTTCCCTGTTACTGGCGTTACATGTTCTCGATGGAAAAATATATCTGATTTTCCCTAGATGCCTGTTTCTATTAAAGGTAGGTGCTATATATTATTGAACAATCTCACCTTAATTTGGGATCTGCGTGACTCTTCAGGCAGTAAAGGGTTTTAAGCTTTGACTGATTGGTTGAAACTCATTTCTCGTCACTGATTGGTTAAAATGCTTTTCTATCGTATTTGGAACATGTCCTGGTTAGCTGGCTAACCCACTAATCCAGCTCTGTATTTCACAGCCCTGAAAAGCCCCAGACAGAATCCAGGCGAGGTATCTCATGTTTGTTGTCCATAATTGTAGTCCGTTTGAATCATGTAGTCCATGTGTGGTCATCGTCGTGTCCATTTGATGAGTGTCTCGGGTGAGCGATAAAGGAAGATGAGTTTAGCGTACAGCTCCTCTTCCAGCTCCAGCTCACCTGTCTCCCTCACCTGAAAGACAATAATTTAAAAATAAAATTTTTTACTTTACTTTAAAGCAGCAAGAACCCTGTACTTCGGGGAAGAATCCATTGCTTTGGTATTGATAGGTTTATTGATATCTGAATGTTTAGTAACACATTTTGTGCTTGCAGCTCACTGTTGTCAGTAAAAAAGTAAAGAGGAAACTCCAAATGAATAATGTGGTTAGTTAGAGTGAATGTGTTTCATTTAAAATTTAAAAATCTATCGGGATTTGTCAGGTAAAGTCTCAGATATGGGTATAAATCTAACAATTGTAAAAGATTACGGGCCAGCTGCTTAGAGCCCCAAGTTTCCAGGGCCCCATAAATGAAGACTGAAATAACTAGGCCTACACTGTTGTCCCCAACAGCAAGGTGTATATCAGTAAAACGCCCCCATACTTCTGCCACAACTGCTATGGCACCAACGGGCACCTTAATCAGACATTGTGTGATTTCTAAGGGTTTTTATATTGTTAAAGAGCAAAGAGGCCCAAACCATGACAAACATGGAAAGGGTCTATTTCACTTTTGTGAAGGATGTTTTTTGCCAAATGTTGTAAATTTCCCTAAAACTACATTCTTCTTTCGGTCTATAGGGGGTGCTATAAAGGCAACTGGCATCATATTGGTTAGATGTGTTCAGGGTCAGGGAGTAATTAGGTGTTTCAGGTTTGAGCCGAATCAGGCAGAGTAGGTGCAAGTTAGAGGCTGTCAAATTCATGCGATTTTGTTTATGTTCAGCAGGATTAATGGTGCGATTGAAGTGCTTCAGGGCATTAATTAGTTAATTTATTGTCATTAATTGTAGAAGTACCAAACTCAATCAAGCTCAGCTTTTCCATGATATGTAACTGTCTAGAAAAGTTGAAAAAGATCCGGCAAAGACTTTTTGAGTTATTGCGTTCACAGTTTAGGGCATTCATTAATTAATTACTCACTCGCGCTTTCTCTCTCTCGCGCTCTCTCTCTCTCTCGCGCTCTCTTTCTCTCTCTCTCTGATATAAATATGTCTTTGTAATTATTAACCTTAATTTTGTCAAATAGCATTACAAAGCCAGGTTTCCTTCTTCTCTATTTAAGTTGTGGACTGACAAATCAAGATCATTTTCAGTTAGGACTTTAAAAGAGGGCCCCTTGTCCATGTTCCTCGAGTCAAGAGCTTAGAATCAAACAGGCGTAAGTGACCATTTGGGCAAAATTGAGTTATATACAAATGAAAGCTCTTGCACTTTTTAATGTCACAAAAACATTTTTTTTACCTAATTAATTGCCAAATACCAAATGGTATCTGCCATATCTGAACTTGATACCTTAAAGATGGTGTTTACCTAAAATCCTCCTCCGAGCTTCATGTTCACATACTTATACAAGCCTTTGTTTGAGACTTAGGGGAGGCTAAGCTCCTCTCTGGGTCTAAGTTTTGAATAGACAGCTGTGGTCAGGTGATACTTTACCGCAGAGATGTAAAACTCATCAGACTTCTTCAAAACATGTCACTATCTTCATATATTCTGGTAAATATTATTACATAGTTGTGAAGAAATTCTGTTTTATAATCAAGTGCTAAAATTTATATTCAATGAGGCGGAGTTAGCCTCTTACAGGGGGGTTAGCTCCACTTTAAGTGTTTATGAAAGACTGTTGCAGGTCAAGATGTACAGACCTCAAGCATTAAGATATGAATGTTGTTTGAGACACAGTGATAGGAGAAGGCGCCTGATCGGTGACCTTCCTCTATGCTGTGTATGAGTGATTATCTATTGTTGTATTACTGTAACTATCTGTTGGAACTCAAATAAAGTGTGGATCCGGGAGAGAGGCTAGCCAGTGTATGCTTTGAATATACTGGAAGCATCGCTCCTTGCTGCAAGATAAAAGACTTTCTTTGTTTGCGTCTGATTGATTCTCTAACAGCAGATTTGTTAGGAGGAATTACTTGACAATAGTGAAACTAGGCCTGTGCCTTGTTACGAGCTTGTCAGGACCACATGTGTGACTTCCTGTTGTAGATAGGGTTCGTGTAACGTTCATTTTCGCAAACCTGATTTTAGTACCCCAAAAATGCGATTTAGTTGGTGGCTGAAAAAAGAAAAATCAGACAAATTACAATAGATCACAATGGACGAGTCCTTGACTCATCCCCTCTCACATTCTCGTTCCTAAATTTATACAAAGTGCCTAGTGCTAGTGATGCATTTGGCTAGTGGTCTAGTGCTAATGTTGAGCTCTGGAGACAAATATACAAATGTTTTGTTTTGCCTCTGCTGTGAAGTCGATGGACTTTGGCCCTTTTGATTCTGAGCCCTTGTGCATAAATACATGTCACAGAAACCTATAGATAATGTATGTCATATGAAACGTTCAAAGTTCCAGAATGGAGGCGACTGGAGTGAGTTTTTTGGGAGTTCACAAAAAATAGGATTTGTGGTAAGGGATAGAATAATTCTGAGAGTAAAAAAACTATTGTGGTCATCATCATTTCTGTAAGGACTTGTCCAGTAAAACCAAAAAATATTTTGTTTTACCTCTAGCCAAAAGTGTGTATACATTAAATAAACATACAATGTGAGGTACATTCACTAATGTTTCATAACCAGGCTCTGACATTACCTACATGTAGACAGTGGTTATCATTTGTCAAAACCATCATAATATGAAATATTTTGTGGCTAATGATCCATGCCTCCATTGCAAATGTATTATGGTCTTGCCTCTAGTTGTCTCCATTCTGGAATTTAGAACTTTCTGTTTTTAAGAGTCTATACATGAGAAAAATTATCCTGTCTGTTCTAAGAGAATTTATCAGGCAACACAAACTCAAACTTTACCCCAAAGCAAAAAACACAAATTGTGTAGCTCTTTTTATACATATCACACACAGACAAATGTTTTTTAGTATAGATTATATTTTTGGGCCAAATCCTCAAAATTCAGGTTTGATATCACTTGTTGGTTGCTACTTTTCACACTTGTTCAATGCTGCTAGTGCGCCTATCACAATGCAACTGTTTTGGACGGATTCAAAATGTACCACTAAACCTGCTGCATCCATACACACATATTGAGCTCTCTCAGTCATCCATCAGTCCTGGACACATCTATAGCCTGTCCGTCCTGGGAGTGGATCCCTCTATTATGTGGTTCGCCCTAAGGTTTCTCTTTTTCCCATAAATGTTTTTTGTGACCTTGTTTATTGTTTACATACTTCTCTTTTTGTGAAGCCCTCTGAGGCAATTTTGTTGTGATATAGGGCTATGCAAATAAAATTGAATTGAATTCAAGTTGTTTATATGTTGATTGTGGTGGTTGTCCTAATGGGAAAAGCCTCACCAGAAAGATGTCAGTGCAGAGTTTGAGAATGCGGTCCACACAGGGCAGTTCCTCGAACATGATGGAGTGGCTGATCCCAGAGAAGAATTCACGGACGAACTTCCCGATGACCAGCACTACGGACGCATATAGGCCCATGATCCTACAGGAAGAAAAAATAAGCACATAAAAACTAAATGTCCCATGATCCTAGAGGAAGGCACAAAACTAGGGGCTGGCGATATGGTAAAAATATTGTATCACAATTTTTTAAAATCATATAAATCTCACAAGACTGACAAATAACTTGTCTGCACCTTTCTAGAAGAACACTCACAAGGAGTGGACAAGGAGAAAAGTGTTTATGGATTTTGGGGGCTCTGTTTTTGCATTATGGATGAAATAAACATTTGCTACGCTAAACTCAACCTATTTGTTTCTTCTTTTTTAGTGTTTCAGAGTTTCAAATGGAACTTAAAGGTCCTATATTGTGCTTTTTTTTGCACATTTTACAGTCTATGTTAGATACATTTAGGTTACGATTTATCACACAATATGTATCTAATACATGCTGTTTTTGTGGAGCTTCCACTTGGACTTGTTGATACACAGTTTCAAGACAGGGACAAACCTGGAGGTTTCCCCCCAAAAAAGAACCACTTTTTACTTCTTCTGGGATATAAACAAATCTTTGACACCTCACAGCCAAACACACATCTTTTTCAATCAGATATGTTGTTAAATGGTGGCAACAATGGTTTCTAGGTTTCTTGATAGGGCAGAAGCACTGGTTTGCCCCAATTTATGACTAATGGAGAGGACTCAACATAATGAATTACTCAAACATGCCCGAATGAAACAAAACACAACTTTTGTGGGTATGTGTTTCTTGATTAGACCTGGTTTTACCCTGGTTTAATTCTTGTTTAATCGAGTTTTAGTCCTGGTTTTGTTCTAGTTGAGTCCTGGTTTAGTCCTGGTTGGTCCCCGTACCCATATCCAGCGAGGAAGCCCAAGCTCGGAGGACTGACTTTGTCGCTGAACACAAAGATCTGAAGCCCTGCCTCCCGGTGCTCTGTAGCCATGTCCCCAAGATGTATCACACTGTCAGCTGATTGGTCCACGATCCACCACTCCTGCATATCTGAGTGCTGATTGGTCGTTCGTTCCAGCGCCAACAGGACATCCTTAAAGCGCTCATCTGATTGGATAAAAACAAAATAATTACAGATTAGAGGATGTATACTGATTTAGGGCCAGATTATAAGAGAGTATAGTTAGAATATTAGTGTGTACTAATTGTGGGAGTGTGTGATTTACTATGATAACATATTGCACATGCAAAAAATAATACATTGTTGATGTATAGGACACTGTACTTTGACTGGGGTTGTTAGAGAATGTCATTATTTTCCCTGTGTTTTTTTCGAGGCTCATTTATGAACAAGGGTAAGTGTGCACTTTCTGTTGACAAGGTTTTTGACAATGCTCCCTTTTCTTTGGTGAAAATTCATACTGTCTTCTTAAGTTTAACTGTTTTCAAGGTTCTTTTTTTGAGACAGAGAGCTTTTGTTTACCTGCTTTACATGTTTCGACTACTTCCTGTAGTCTT
>JAVQKC010074180.1:0-22393 GCA_036025475.1 Philypnodon macrostomus | reverse complement strand
AATATAACATTCCCCAATACTGGATTGAGTTTGGTACTACGATTAATGACAATTAAATAATGCACTTTTATTGAGCCAATAATCCTGCTGAACATAAACAAAATCGTGTGAATTTTGTGACATTGATCCGGGCAATTGTATACTTAATGTACATAGGCACATTACAGAGGTCAAATAAAGAATGCCTCAATGGGACTCTGACCAAACACACTGCAGAGAGCAATGAAACTCTCCACAGTGTACCCAACATAAAATATTATTATGACCTCACCCTACAACAAACAGGAAGTCGGCCATTTTGAATTGAATTTGGGAGGTAAGGTATATTTGACAGCCTCTAACTTGCACATACTTTGCCCAATTAGGCTCAAACCTGAAATACCTAATTACCCCCGGCCCTGAACACATCTGACCAATATAAAGGTTACCTCTATAGCGCCCCCTATAGACTGAAAGAAGAATGTAGTTTTAAGGAATTTTACAAAATTTGACAAAAAACATAAAAAAAGTCAAATGGACCCTTCCCATGTTTGTCATGGTTTGGGGGCGGGGCCTCTTTATTGCTCGTTAACAATATTAAAACCCTTAAAAATCACACAATGTCTGATTAAGGTGCCCGTTGGTGACAGTTGTGGCAGACATATATAGGGCCGTTTGCCAGCACAGGCCTAGTTTAGTAGACTTTTTATTTTAATAGGCTCAGAAATCTTAACTTAAAAACCAAAAAACAACAAATAAACATTAGCATATTTAACATTTCAGCAACAGATTCTGCTATTAATTTATTCAATAATTAATTTCATCGGAATATTTTACATCACATGACAACATTTCTTAAATGAGACGGCCATTGACAGCACTAGGCTAGTTCCTCTGCCCAAATCTTTCTTCACGTTAATCCCTTTTGATGTCTTTATATCTCTCCGGGAGTCTTGTGGGATCTACATTGGAAAATCACAATTTCTTGTGTCTTTAAACTTTCCTAATCCTCCATGTCAATATTTTCATGTTGGCTTTTAGCGGGCTCAGGTTGTAAACAGAGAGGGCTTATCTGCCTTGAAGCCTTCCCCGGGTTTTAGCCACTTGTTGTGTGGTACATTCTACTCGAAAGCATTATTTTTGCTCAATTAGCTCCGAGTTACTAGTGTGTCACAGCTGAGCCTTTGTAAATCCACATCCCAGGCTGCTTTTGAGGCTAAATCTATCCCAGAGTGCTGCTGGTTTATTATATCCACTCGCCTACTTTCAGAAATTGGCCAAGGTCTTAGAAATTTGGACCTCATTGAGACAAAATCCAATGACATGAAACTAGGACTTGGTAAATTGGCTATAACAATAAAAAAGTATTTTTTTACAGGCAAAAGCCCCATGCCACTTTAGAATAATTGGTAAAAGAAAAATACTATCATGTATATTGTGTTGACAGGATACTTTCCTTTTTTATAATGTATTTATTTTTTTTGCCATTTCTCAGCTTTATTCGATAGGACAGTAGGAACTCAGGGAGAAGAGTGGGGAGTGACATTTGGCAAACTGTTGTGAGCCGTATTGTAACTCATGACGCCGGGGCAAGCACTGTAGGCTCTGAATATGGGCCGCACACTCTACCGACTGAGCTAAACCCCGGGACCAGATACTTTCTATCATTCTATCACTCTGCTTCCGTATTCCCAATAGATGTGGTGTGTGACTGACTAGAGCCAGACTAGATCTCTCCTAGCAACTACGGGCCTTAAGTGGCATACACTCCACCATGACCACTTTGCCGCAGGGCTAACACAAATATGCACATGTTCACTCTCACGTTCATTTCATGGAGTAATTTATGGTCACCAACTAAACCAAACCAAAAAAAGTGCCCATATTCTTAAAAGCCTGACTGGTTCGTTTGTTAGTGTCTAGCTGGTGAGGCACTAACTAAAGAGGCTACCTCTCAGAACCAAAATAATTCTCCACATTTGCTAGTTGCTAACAGTGAGTTTTTTTTCTTCATAAATTGTACTGTTTTTTTTCATGTCATTTCAATGTTATAACCTGCTGCAAAAAAGAACATAATTCACTTTTCATAATTGTACATGAGCTACAAACTAGATAATAAAAATATACTTCCTGCAGCAAAAAACTGTACAAGTGGTCTCTCTTTGTTGGTGAGAAAAAAATCCTAAAAGCTACCAATATTGCTAATTTGTAAAAACATTGACTGGGATAGGCTTCAGTAACTTATAACCCAATAATTGGAGAACAATAAATGAACATCAACTAATCCAAATTTTTTTGCTGCAAAACTCCTTGCACTTTGGCTTTCTTAGTAGCTGCTGAAACTTATGTTGTTCTCTTCAAAGACTCTTCGAACTTACTATGAATTGCCCAAAGTCTCCCCAGTGTCTTACAAGCTGAGTAAAAGATCACTAAGGTCACCTGTACTGATAGGGGATTCATTTTTGGGTAGCAAACCATCCGGACCTGTCTGAAGATGATTATAAAACGCTCCTTTGCGGCCTTTAACTTTTGGACGGCGCACTTTTTCTACCTCGAGACCTTCAAAAAACCTGCTTCAGCTAGATTTTAATTACCACCTTAAGAAACTCCTCAAAAACCTGTCTTCCTCACCGTTAGCGTGCCGTTACTCAAAGCAGTTCCCATCAAGGTCACAAGCACTTAGACGACGTTAAAATCTTTATGATATACGGGACGTGTTTAATGGATGCGCCGTTGGGCCAGCTACTGCTTGCCTCTCCGAACCCCGCAGAGAGGCGTTTAGTTCCCCTGGGAAAAGGCAGCGCTGTCCTCTACCTCTGCTGGACCCATCTCACCGGTGCTGCTGTGAAGGGGTGAAGAGCTTCTAAAGAGAGATTTATAGAAGAGTGGGTGATGGAAGTAGGAATGGGAGCGAGGCGGTTAGCCAGAGGAGCTGTAAGAGAGGAAATGGGGTGAAATAAATGTTTTTACAGACTTGGTGCTTAAATTAAACTTTACTTATTAAGGTTACAAAATAAAAGGTTTTAAGGTATTTATTGCAAGATGTTTAATTGTATTATTGTTGTAGCTTGAGGGTGTGTACAGTACTGGGTGGGATAGGTTCTTCATGATGATATGTTGCTTTCATGCATTAGCTGATGTAAATGTTCTGAAACCCTGAAGATTATGTCTTAGGGGAAAGGGTGTCATGTGCTGGGTGGGATGATTCTTGATTATGTGAGAAACTATACTTTAGATTTAAATTGTCTCCCAGGAAGAAACACTTTTTTATTTTTTTTGGTAGATTTGTTTTATGGGAGAGGGTGTGAACAGCTCATGTACTGGTTGGCATGGGTTCTTCATTTTTCTAGGAACCAAGGTCCCGAATAATATGCTATTAGGTGCCGAGTGGATTTTGTCCTAGATGATGAAGCGACTGACTGATGATAAAATACTTTTTAGTGACGCAAGGCTGTGTATCTGAGAGGATGGTTGTACAGTTCATGTGCTGGGTGGGATAGTCCTTGATGATGGCGGATGCTGGGCTCCTACAGCGGCTAATGAACATGTTTTCTAGCTTCTCTCTTCACGGGCGGGTTAATGATGGATGGCTGCTCAGCTTCTGCACTGGCTGATGTAATTGTCATCTTGTAAAAAAGGGTTTTTGCCTCAGTGGAACATTTTATGTGCTGGGAGGTCTGGGTCCCTGGTGATGGATGTTGACCTGCTCCTGTACAATTCCTCAAACAAAAGAATGCTTAAATTACTGTGAGCTGTGAGGTTACTTCAAAAGGGAATAGCAAGGAGAAGATGACCAAAACAAGTGGCTGTCAGACAACCCAAATTGTTAATGTTGTAGTACCTGAATTTGTGCAAATAATAAAAAAATATCTATGCGCTCTCCTTTACCCTTTCCCCAACCCTCTATCACGGTCTCACACAAACCAGGAAGTATCAGAATAACGAGCAGCGGTTTGAAGTTGGCTTTTTCCCCCTTTGAACTAAAAAAAAAATTTGCTGTGCATTTTGAAATAAAACACCAGCTCCTTCACACTATTCCAGATTCTAGTTCTTGATAAAAAAAACAATGTTTATTACACGCTTCCATAGGACAGGAGAACTCTGATTGGTTGAATCCAAGTGTACCCGCCCTCTAAAACAAAAACACTTACAATACAGCCCACAGAGGGTATCAGATTAAATGTTTTTCTTCTGACTTCTGGTGTGCTGTACTATTGACTGTGTAATTATTTTTGCTCAACAACAAAGAAAAAAAAAACATGTACTGAACCTTCCTAAATAAGTTTGAAATTTTGACCTACAACTAGAAACGCCCAATTCAATCCCAGTAAACATTTGCTTTTAACTTTTAACTTAATGCCCACATATTGTTTCCAATTTTACTCTCTGGTGATCTGCAACCCTTAGTACCCCCATACCACCACCAGCCTCCCCCTCCCGCCTCTACTTGACACTTAACCCAGCCTTTCCTATGTCAACAATTGCCAACAGCTCCAGCTTACTGCCTCCCATTGTGCCTCATTGTAGCTGGCAGCCTATCAAACTATTCTCCACCGCAGCACTCCCCATACATTCTGAATAGAGGTAAAAATGTATAAAGATAGACAGGCTCAATAGACATCTTCACTTTTGCACGGGATTGCAGTTTTGTGCCAGGTAGAGAAAGTTTATGAGGAAGTTCTTTGCAAAACTTGGTAAGAAATGTGTATACATAGAGTTTTGTGTCGGCAGAGTTGTCACAAATGTCCATAAAGAGGCGACTGTGGGTTGTAGCACATAAAGTTTTCCTGACTTTGCCTGGCACTTGAGCACATAAACAGTGAGGGAATGAAATATTTACCAAAAGGTACAAGACCTGTTCTGGGCTAGGAGATATTGTCGCCTGCACTTTTGAAAGTTCTGGGCTGTGTATGACAGACAGATGGCAACAAACTCAGTAGCTGTTTTGAATTTGGTTTGTCTTGGTTTATGGAAGTAGTGTTCAATTTCTATTTGGGCTAAATGTGGCAACTTTTGTGGCCCTCAAGCTTATCTGTCAATATGGCTAAATTGTTTTTACTGTATGTGACTCCTTTCTGTGTGGTTATATTATAGAGGGACACAAGCCTGCCAGCACATATGTGGCCAGAAAACAGATATGACCAAAGTGGACTTTTGGTAAAGTAACAGTAATCAGTCACCTCAGCAAGTGGCCCTCCTTGGTATTATTATTTGACCATATGGCCCTCAGTGAAGAAAAGTTTGGACACCCCTGGTATATTTTATTATATTCAACTTGCATGGGAGGCTGGAGACTTTCCCAGCAACTATACAATGGCTAGATAGTTGCAGGGCTGACAAAGAGATATACTGACAGACAACCAATCAGTCACATGGGTTTGCAAAGGGAAAGTGTGTGAAGTGTCTTGCCCAATGACACAAATGCAGTTTGAATTGGTTAGTGGTGGGAATTGAAGCACCAACCTTACACTGATGTGTCTCCCTAAAACAAATTTGCTTCCTTGTTGTTTCATATTATGCTCTGATTATTACTGCATTGTTTTAGTTTATTACTGCATTTAATTATGATGAATAGTAATCTTTTCATCCATGATTTGAAGCTGTTGCTCCTCTGACCTAAACATGTGTTGGTACTCATTTGTGTTTTTAATCTCCATCTCAATAGCCCAGCAGATTGTTTTCTCCTGTGTACATGATTATTCCTGTCAACCCACCGTATTTATCTTGGCTTGACTTTGACTCTCAGTGAGGAGAGATGAAAAGTAATAAAAATAGCGGAGTGACAGGAGCATAAATGAGAGCTGACCTGCCCGCCGGCTCTGCCCACACAAACATACAAGATTGTAGAATGTTCAATATGGGATTGGCAAAAGAATGGAAAGGCCTTTTTGTTTGATTTTAATAAAACAATAGACGTATCATGGCTGTATTTGCAGAGAGAATTTCTGACCTAAGGATTTTTCTAATAAGTTTAAGATATGCAATTTATAGACTCTTATACAGGCAGATGATACACTATTTTAGAACCAGGACTGGACCAGGTCTATAGCAGGGCTAAACCAAAACTAAACCAGTCTGAACAGGAAATAAATAAGATCTAAACTAGGTCGAAACCGAGTCCTAATCAGGTCTAAACATGGAATCAGGTTCTAAAATTAGGATAGTACCTGAACTGAAATATACTAGAACCAAATCTAAATCAAGAATAAATAAGGTATAAGCCTGAACTAAATCAGGACTAAACCAGCACTATAAATATGTAAAAGGGTTGCACAGCAGTATTGCAATTAGATTTGCAATGTTGTTTTTAAAACTAATATTCAGTTCACATCTCTGGAATCATGAACACTTGAAAAAAGACTAAAATATAAACATGCCTTTCAGAACATGTTCGTAGAGGCTGAAACCATGAGGTAAGCATATATTTTTGAACATATATTTGGTTTTGCTTTTACAGTATTATATCACCTAATCAATTTGTAGCCTTTTTGATCTGCTAATTGCTACCATTAAAATTACAGTTTTGACTTGATTGTGATTAATGGTGCAGCCCTAATGTGTAACCCTGTCTAAACCGGGATAGCACCAGGCCTAACTCAGGAAAAAAACTGCCACACAAAACAAAATCTAAACCATGACTAATCCAACTCAAAACAAAGATATCTTCAACTTCTATTTCTACCATTGTGTACACCCCTATTCTCACTATGTGCTTAGTATGTGTGCATGGGCACGTACACAGGCATTTAAACACCCCATTTGTTATCTCAGACTTGCCGTTCAATTAGCAGACATGAAAATAAAACAAGATGATTCATTGACTGTCTCACGTATAATATGTATAATGTATGGGCTTGTGCAGTCATATTCACCTATGTCAAATGAAGCATGCCCATAAGCACTTAAGAGTCAATCTCTCCAGTCAGTGGACCAAGTATCTTTTCAAACAGGAATGATGTAATAGCAATCATTTCTTTTGTTTGTGTATTAGAGTAGCACTTGTGAGTAGAAAGCACATCAGTTTGTCTAGTTCATGATAAATTGACTTCACAGTCACACGTTGATGGTGGTAAAGTGTCTGTAGCCACAGCCGCCCTGGGCAGCTTGACAGAGACGTGGTCTCAGCCACCACCAAACACACCAACACTCTTGCTCATGGACACTGCAGTAACTGGGTTAGAATGAGAATTAAACTGCCAACTGTCCAGTTAGAAAACAATCTTCTCCATCAAAGGCATCGTTAGTGTAGCATTTGATTATTAGCTTAGTGGTTAGCTCTCTTGATAATAGTATAATATGTCATTTTCACCTACATCAAATGGAGCATGCACAACATAATGCATTGTACATCCAATGTTTTCAGTCAGTGGACCAACAGACTTCCATAATTGTAAAAATCTAATCAATTTCTTAATTTATGCATATCAGCCAAGCATTGAAAGCATAGCATAAACTATTAAATAGGCAGCCAAATAGCACTTTCAATATACCCAAAGCAAACTAAGTTTATTATACATTCATTGCAGTCACACATTGATGGTGCTAAACTTTCAATGTAGTCACAATTGGCCTGAGGCAATGACGGTACGTACAGTTGCAAGAAAAAGTATGTGAACCCTTTGGGATTACTCAGATTTTTTCACAAATTGGTCATACATGTGTTTTGATCTTCATCTAAGTCACAACAGTAGACAAACACAGAACTAATACCACACACAAACTACATGTTTTCATGTTTTTATTGAACAACAACATTCTTCAAACTTTGGATTTAATAACTGGTGGACCCTCCTTTGGCTTCAATAACCGCAGCTAAACAATTCCTGTAGTTGCAGACCTGCACAACGGTCAGGAGGAATTTTGGACCATTCCTCTTTACAAAACTGTTTCAATGCGGCAGTATTCTTGGGATGTATTGTCTGAATCACTCTCTTGAGGTCATGCCACAGCATCTCAAATGGGTTGAGGTCAGGACTCTGACTGGGCCACTCCAGAAGGCGTATTTTCTTTTGTTGAATGCATTCTGTTGTTTATTTACTTCTATGCTTTGGGTCATTCTCCTGTTGCATCAGCTATCCTCTGTTGAGCTTCAGTTGGTGGACAGATGGTCTTAAGTTTTTCTGCAAAATGTCTTGATAAACACACAGTTTACAGTTGGGATGAGGTTTTGATGTTGTGTGCTGTGTCTTTTTTTCTACACACATAGCGTTGTATGTTCCTTCCAAACAACTAAATTTTGGTTTCATCGGTCCACAGAATATTTTGCCAGTAGTGTTTTGGAACATCAAGGGTCTCTTTTGCAAACTTCAAACATGCAGCAATGTTTTTTGGAAGGAACACACAGCACTGTGTGTGGATAAACTTAGATGATGGGACTTAGATGAAGATCAAAACAGTAATCCCAAAGGGTTCACATACTTTTTCTTCCAACTCTATATCAGAACCTACATTCATACCTCCATAATCAGACATTGCATTGCAATATTTAATACCCTGTAACTGAATTTAAAAATTTGAGAGTAAATAAATAATATAATAAATGGTATAGGCTACTCTCCAGCCAACTTAATAGTAGTCTGCATTTGATTAATCTACATTTGGGGGACAAGAAAAGATGACCGCCTTAAATAAATAATACATTGCATTTGAACCAAAGCAAGGTTCAATTCTCTCCCATGTTTGTAACTATGACTGTCATGGACCCCACTTAGTATTCCTCCTTCACCTAGCAGCCTATTACTTGTCATTAAGTTGAACCGTATCCTGACAGCTTGGATCGGCAACACAACAGGAAGGAGCTTCAGCAACCAATTACCTGTGAGGTCGGACCGGTCCACTGTCAGTGCTGTGGAGGGGAATCAGGGGGAATTGGGTTTAGGATTGTGTTTTGTTGTGTAAGTTGTACGGAAAGGCAAAGGTGGATACAGATCTTTACTGTGAATGGATAAATCTAAAAAATATAAAAAGCAATTTATTTGTATATATCTGGCAGATGATTCCATGTGCTGCCATATGTTGAGCATGGAAATTGTGGGTTAATCTGTACTGTACTTACTGGGATATGTGGTAAGGTTCCTTTGTAGCCACAGCTGTCCTGGGTCAGACTGATAGAGATGTCACATCCATTCTTCACTTTCCTTTGGCCTCTCCAACCACAACAATCAGTCAGAAAAGACACTCAAAGTTTTAAACCTAACTGTCCTTGGCCAGACTCACAGAGAACTGGTGACCATACTACACAGCCTCTCCAATCACCACAATCTACATATACGTAGGCAAGGTTAGGAAAGTGTCTTGCTCAAAGACAGAGGCAGCATGAACTGGACATGGCTGAAACCTTACATCATGGAGGTCACTGAGTACAGTAGAATTGCATTTACTGTAACTGTCTCTTGTTTGCTGGATTATACCACTTCAAACTCAGGAAAAAGAGGCTGCTTTGTGATAACTAGCTTAGTCTGAAGTGGACGTACATCAAACAACTTGTCACTTACATGACTTCATTTAGAACAGCTTTCTCTTCTAAAACAATGTCTTAAATCCCACTTCTGCATCCGGTCGCCAAGAGAAGTGACCTTACGAAGAGTGGGTTAATTGGAGAAAAACTAAGTTCGGCTAGAGGCTTCTCGCAGCAATTAAAGATAACAAAAGTAGGCCTCGAAAAAACACAAAATCATCCACAGTGCTTTACGTAACTTGAGTTCAATGTGGGAGCATCAAAGTAAGGCCGCAGTGTCGAAATGTTCACAGCAAAAGACCCAATTTGTACAAGACTGGTGATTAGACCAAATATAGAAACGTAAAGCAATGGATTTGTCCATCCACACCTCTGCACATTGCTCAAAATTCCAATTAAATTTTATTTGTATAGCCTCAATTTCTGGTCTAATATGTGTGGCTGCTCAATAAACCTCACTTTTACCAAGAGGAGTGATTGATACTGTATGCTTTCGTATCATGTCTATAAGCAAACATTTTATCAATAAATTAGCATTGCAGGAACATTATATTTGATGTTTTGACAAAGCTGCTGAAGTTCAAATTAGACATCAGAATGGAGAAGAAAGGACATTTTAATGACATGGTTGTTGAGGTTAGACATTCTGCTGTCCAATATCAAATGTAACCCTCTCTAGGATTTGCAGAGAATGGTCAAAGAGGGAGCGAAAATGTTCAGCAGCAGCAGTTCTGTGGTGGAAATGCCATGTAGAAGCTAGAGGTCAGAGAAGAATGGCTGGACTGGTTGAGATGATAGAAAATTTAAACTTTTGTCTTAAGTCTTTGAAACTTGGACATTCTTTAAGGTTTCAGGTTTAAACTAAATTCTGACTGATGATGGAACTAAAATCCTGACCCAATCCTATATTCAGAACATTCTTTTTTTATCAAAATGTCCAGAGGTTGTATAGATTTATTATGTTCTTAGCTTACAGGAGTGGCCTTCAATGTGATCTTCTGCTTTAAGTTTTTTTTGTGTGTTAGTCATCAGACCTTGGTTGTAAACTTTCTATTATCTCAAAGCGGCCTAGCTATTTACCGCTAGCGTCAACACAGCAAGAGCATATCACATGTTGCTCAATATCCCTCTTCATTTGAATTTTTTTGGTGAGGTTTACCCATCCACAATTACCCAATTGCGTCCTCTGCCTTTACAAAATCATACTTAATAGGGCATAAAGTCTAACCTAGCCCTTTATTTACTATAACATACAAAAATAAGCCTGCTACAATCAAACCTTTATTTCATCTAACAAGCTGAAAGGTGCAATTCTCTGCTTTACGCTGTTTACCACCGTTCTGAATTCTTTATTACGGTGTAACAATATGGATTATGTTGCTGAGGTTGCAGGCACAGAAGCGGAGAAAAGTGCAATTTTACGTTCTCGCATTTAGAGATTGTGTAAATGAAACACTAAATATAAACATTGCTTATAGTAGCAAGTTCCATTCTTTTCTTCTGTCATTGTCACTTTGCAGATATTGAGTGTCTCTGCTTAGGTAAAATTGTAGTGTAAAAAAATCCTAGTCTAACCAAATCATACTACAGTTGTGTCCTTGGGTAATACACTTCACCCACCTAAACTATGCATTTGTTAGTGTACTAGGTGGTGGTCTTAAAGCGAATAGATTTTGGTATAGCTAGCATGTCTCCAGGGCAGCTGTGGCCAGAGGCAGCTTACCACCACCAGTGTGTGACTGCGGGGTGAATAAATAATGTATTCACTCTTTTGACTTTGGGTGTCTTTGGTTACACTTTCTATTCAGATCCTTTCATTTTTAAATCTAGTATATGATAATTGTGGGGATCCAAGCGTAGCAATACTTGAAAGCAGTGGGTAGATATTTTTTTTCAACTTTTTCTCAAGTAGACTGTTTGACTTCAGATGAATATAGTGGGAGGCACACTTGCATTGCAATCAGAAGGTTGTGGGTTTGAATCTGGGTAGTAGGAGTAGTAAGTAGTATTAAGATAAAACTACTTGGGTTTTAATGTGTGGATTTTACTTTTACCTATGCATTTGTTTGTTAATTCCACTTATGGCTGGGACCCTCAGAATACCTCATTATTCGATACGATACATTTCTCACGATACAGATAATATCTCAATATGTTGATACTGTGATACTCGATATAGTGCACATAATAACCTTTTTTTTTTTTTTAAGGAATAAATACGGCATTTAAACTGTATTCCAATTAATGGATATATTTTTATGAAATACAGTTAATTTAATAATTAGAACAATTAATACTTCAAATTGATCTCACAAATAAGTTGTCTTTCTCAAAATAAACAAAATGTACTGCCAGATTTTATTTTTGTGAAATATACAAAATGTTATCAATTCCGATATACAATACAGCAGCCTGTAATACTGAAACAGTATATAGAAATAAAATCTCAATATATTTATATATCGATATTTTGTCTCAACTCTACTGCATATTTTCTAGTTATACAGCTTATAATACGTATACGCTAGTCACAAAAAGTTAGCCACTCTTTGACTTTTGAGTGAAATTTGTTTAAAAATCAAAATGTTCAAGCCAAAATCATATTATAGTATATGAAAGTAGGGTATTGAGGTAGAACCAGTTATAGTCATGTATAGGATATATTGCATTGTTAGGGTCATTCTCATTATTTTCACCTGAAAGTCAGATAGCCCTAACTTTTTGTGACTAGTGTCTAAAGAATATATAGTAAGAGCAATATTTGCAAAAATGACTCACGTCCTGCTATAGTTTGCTTCAGGCTCTCATGTATCTTAACATTTGCAGGTCTATTCCAAGGTGAATTGCAAAGCTGGTAACAGATAGAATGTGGAAATAGATAAGGCTCGTATCCTTCCAGAGTAGGGCGGGCTGGTCCCCCCCTCATGTGTGCTCTTCTGGGGGGAACAGGGACACTCTTGAATGAACATGAATCATGGATCAGTGTGTGTGTGTCCTAGACTGTTGTGTGAGCACCTGGATCTGGAAGTCTAATGGTCTGTGTTATAACAGATACTGGCCAACAGCTCATGCACACAACTTTGTTTCTATTTTGGTGGCTTACAACCTGGATTTTTGAATGTATGTTTTCAGGGGGGTATAAAACTATCAGTCAATTTACATAATGTGACAGCAACCTCGAAGAAGCAAACAATTTATTATTGAATATATTTGTTATTATTGAAAATAAAAATAAAAAAATCTATATGACCTTATTTTCAGGATGAACTTAGTACACTGTGTATTTTAAAAGTATTACAATCGTATTATATTTTCTGTTGTCACGCCGCAGTATAGATCAGATAATACAGTTTGCTGAATGTCTCTCCCTGCTCTCATAATTTGCCTCTGTCCTTTTCAATATAGCTCCAAAATACCATGTCTTAAGTTTTCAACATAATTTTGCTATGTGAATTTATCCCCAATATATGTTAATATTAACAAAAAACATAATTATCTGTAAAATACCAGTAACTAATAATAGTGATTCCAAATTTGGCTTCAAAATTGTAATTGAATTGAAGACGATAGAGGTATATTAGATCTGTTTTTTCCCCTAATTTTTTATGTAGTGCTCCTTCAGGTTGTATGGGTTTGTGTCTTGAAGGTTGTTGTCATGTTTTAAAATCAACTTATACCTCTCAAATATCCAACAAAATCCCAACAATTCTAAGGGGCTGAATGGTTTTTTCATCCAACGCATGTGCTTTAGGACCTCTCTGCTATCCTCTACACCACCCACCATCTCTCCTTCCTCTCCTTATCTCCGCTTCATCAATCACTTAAACTCTCCCACTGCTCCCAATTGGGACCTGTAATTGAGCCAGTTAGTAATTAGATGCTCAAATGGACCTCGAATTTACTGGGACTCCACAGGACGCTAACTCTGGCCAGCATCTTGGATTAGCTCAAGGCTGCAGACTGGTTTAAGCTCAAGATAAATGCACTACATTCCCTAATATGCATTCAGAGGGTTGAGAGTCTCAAATATTCAGATTTAGGGTTGTCTTTTTGGGAATGTAGAAACCACTATTATGTTACATACGGAATTGGTTAGAATTGGTCAAATTTAGTTTACATGTTCAGAATGTTATATCAAGATAAAAGTCTGCTGGACCCAGATGTGGAACTCCTATGAGATACCAAAAATGTGGTAATTCAGCATGTATCAAAACAATGTCCGTTTACTAGGCTGGCATGAGTAAAATCCATCACATAAGTAAGTAAAGTGTTTTATTTGTTTAGCACCTTTCACAGAGATTGACTCACAAGGCGCTTCACATAAAAAATAGCACTAACCCTAACGTCCAATAAATAAATAAAATACCAATAAAAAACGTATAATACCATACATAAATAAAAGGTACGCAAGAAATAAAACAAAATACTTAAGGTGCACAAAATATACAACCAATATGCAGCACATTGTGTGGCACTAGTGGAAACAGCAGTCATAGCTACTCAGGAGAAGTTTTCAAAAGCTTTTGACACTTTATTTTACATAGCCCCTAATTACATTGTATCTACCTCATTAAGTACAATGTAATAGACTGTGTTACAAACTGTAATAATTTGTAACTACATTGTACACACAGAATGGTTGGGGTTGGGGTTAGGTACAATGTAGGGCTATGTTACCATGCTTTTTTAAACACTCAACAGACTTAGCATAAAACTAATTTTAAATTAAAATTAAGTTTTGTTTTGGAGTTTTAAGTACTTGGCAATCAAGTTTAGTTTTTTATTCGCCCACATTTGTGGGGACAAAACGCATTCCATTGACTTTGTTATGTGCTAACATGCTGCTAGGGTCACACTTTTTCAACTAATTCGCTTGGACATTATAGGGTCCTTACTCAAAAAAGTTGTGTATTATGCATTGTGCACTCTATAAAATGGCTGCTTCTTAATACTTTGGCTATTTTTAAGTTTAAGTTTTTTTAGTTAAGCTATATCCCCTGTGACTCATACTCCTCTAGTGTCTCTCACAGCTTTTTTAATTTCCCACTTATCTTTTTATTAACCTCCACATCCTTTCTTTTCAGCAGTTTTGTAACTATTTTTTGTCTATACCAGTCCTTGTCTTCTCCCACCATCTCATCTCTCTAGTCTCTTTAATGTGTTTTAGATAAAAGTTGTTGCACTGGTGTAGTTGTGTGGGCGAAGGGCTGGTCCCTGGACGCACAGCAAAAGCACTCGGGCCTCTGTAGACCACTGCTGGTTTAATTAGAACACACTTTTTCACACAAAGACGCGTGGGCAATGCAACCGATTGTACTGCTACAATACAATCTTAGTGAGAAAAAAAATCTCCTTCAAGGGCTTTTTGTACACTAAACTTCTTAGCCCTTCTTGCATCAGTCGTTTGGCTCATCATTCTTAATTATATACAGTCTTGCCTTGGGAACTTTTTTACACTTTTCAAAATGGAAATTACTTTATTGGCACAGAGCGCTGAGGATAGAAGAGACAAAAACACAAGCAGGGTTAACGAAGAGAGAGTTATTAGTGCGGTGATAAAAGAGTGTGTGAGGAAGTGGTAATAGTGGATTTGAGAGAGAGCTTTTCGTGGAGCTCTTGTTTGTTCAGTGTTTCTGAATACTATGTAGCAGAAGTGGAAACGGACAGAAAGGTTGGTGGTTTGATCCTCACTCCAACCAGTTCATATCGCTGTTTAGTTAACACACTCTTTAAAGGTATAGTACAGGGGTGGGCAAACTTTTTGACTCAAAGGCCACATGGGGGTTTAAAATGTGCCATGTGGGCCGGCTGATATTGTATTCTTTGTAAACTGCAACCATTTCTTGACAAATGAGACATGCAGCCTTCGATCGGACCTCAGTGAAAATGTTGATGTGGAGTTAACTGGTTACTGCAGGTTATAACAACGTGAGTGATATATTGGCCTTTTTTTTTTCATTTAAAAAATATGAGAAAATGCTTGGCCGCAGTTTGCACTCCCCTGGTATAGTCTGTATGTTTCCTAAAATAAAAAAAACAGCTACAAAATGTATAAAATGCTTTATCTGACCCTGTTCTATGATGTAAACCTGAGTAACCTTAGTAGGCCTCTACAGACTACAGACGACCTACTTTACAACATATAACAGGGTCAGATTGTCATATTTAACCTTTTTTTATTTGAAAGTTTTTCTTCTTATAGAAAAATTGTGGACTACACTTTTAATGAATGTGTTTTTGTAATTATGGTGGTTTTATAGTTTGGGAGAAAACTGTATTTTTGCCATTTTTATTAGTGCCCCATGTATACCTTTGAGGCATTATTGTATATTTTCAATTTATTTATTTACCCGGGTTATTTAGCCAGGTTAGTCAATTGAGAACAAGTTATAATTTACAATGACCACCTGAGGCGGCGTGAGGGGCTGATACAAAACAGTATTGAGGGTAAAATTTCTAATAAGAAGAATAGCCAGATCAAAAATAAAATGGCTTTCCGACTGATGACAGACAAAGAAAAAACATACACATTGTTATACAGCAAGCTGTTTAATGTGGCTGTTCTCTGTATCCATCCGTCACTCCATTTTCTTCACCATCGCACATACTGTTGGACCATATTTATTTCTGTCAGTCATTTTCCATTGTGCAGTATGTAGCCTCACCACAAACATTATGTAATTCTATGGTACACTACTGTTGTCTGTATAATCTCTTTGCTTCTGACTCAGGATTTAGTTCTAGATTATATGAATGAATATACAGTGGCTCCCTACTCCACCATGTGCTTGTAGCTCCAGTAGTGATCCCTCTGCTGATGTAAGCTGCTTACATGTGACCTCTGATCTCTGTGGGCAGTGAAAGGTTCTGTGTAGGAAACTATGATGCATCGTAAGCATCTGTTAATGTGGGTCACTCTGGGTCATGGTGTTTTTTATGTTTTGACTGGAAAGTATTCTGCAAGTTTTGTGGAATATAATATAAGCGGGCAATTTAACTTTTTATATCAATTCTGAAGTTGACAAGGAGTTTGACAAGGGCCAAAATGTGATGTTTAGACAGCTGGGTCAGAGCATCACCAAAACTGCAGCACTTGTGGTCTGCAGCGGTCTGTATTTATCAAACAGTGATGAACCAGCAACTGGTGATGGACATGGGCAGTGAAGGATGGTGTGGTTCAATCTAGGGCTGTAACTAACGATTATTTTGCTGATCAATTAATCTGTCAACTGTTCTGTTTTTCTTCCTAATGTTTATATTTTTGTATGTTTTCTCTAAGCCACATTTTTTTCAATAATCAAATGATCAAAATGAATCTGATTAATTGTTACAGCCCTAGTTACAGCATTGTGTACAAAAACATTTCCATATGGTACCAATTATAGCAAAATTTGTATCTGTCAACATGTGATGGACTATATTCATTTTGCAATAAGCTCTAATCTTATATTTTCCTCTTTCTATGTTCTCCAGAGTGCAATGATGCGACTTCGAGAACCCCCAAAGTGATGGAACGCAATAGAAGAATGCCTGGGATTTACATTACTTTGGCTTGCAATCAACACTAATTTTCTGCAAGATTTCAATTCATTTTTTCACCCAACGAACTGTATATTTTTTTCTGATACCACTTGGAATATTTTTACATTTTGTCTTTGATTTTGTTTACAGAATGAACCCAAGCATGTGCCCAAATCAATCTCCCATGCTCAAACCAAGTATGCGTGGTTTGCCATCACGGACACGCCCGCTAACATTTCTAACCGACTGTTTGCTACTGACAATGGGTGTCACCTTACTTTTCAACCTCGCTTCAAGTCAGAAAACTGACCCTTCCAAGCACCCGATTGTCACCACCAACTACGGCAAGCTTCGCGGCATCAAGAAAGATCTCAACAATGAAATTCTTGGACCGGTCGAGCAGTACTTGGGTGTTCCATACGCAACGGCACCCATAGGCGACCGCCGCTTCCAGCCTCCAGAAGCTCCAGCGTCGTGGCAGGAGATCCGGAACGCCACCCAGTTCGCCCCGGTGTGCCCACAAAATGTCCACGGAGTGCTCCCGGAAATCATGCTGCCCGTATGGTTTACCGACAACCTGGACGTGGCTGCGGGGTACATCCAAAATCAAAGTGAAGACTGTCTGTATGTCAATGTCTACGTACCTACGGAAGACGGTGAGTACAGTCTGACTCATCCAATTCATTGATAGATATTTTTTATGTGCCAATTTGGTGCTGACTATATTTTCAACTTTTTAGATTAGCAAGATTTATTTGAATTTAGGGCTGCACAATATAAGAAAAATGTGATAATTTTGTTGAGTATGAGTGTTGGGTATGCTTTTTGACTCACTAACAGAAGTAGGAGACTTTTTATTTATTGGTCAAATTTGGATATAAATCAGGACCAAACCAGGGCTGAAACCAGGACTAAATATAGACTAAATCGGATTTTTTCAAATATTTTTTATTTGGTCACAGTTTTTATTGCAGTAGAGAAATATTTTTGCTGCTGACTGGTGTCTCATTTCTGTTTTAAGAAAATAAAACTTTGATTTGCAGTGTTTTCTTAAAGAAGTTTGTTGGCAAACTAAGAAAAGCTAGCTAATGTGCTAACTGTACTACAGTTTCTTTTACAGTTACTTTGAATATAAAATAGGCTGTTTATTAATTTTAGCCTAGTTTCATAATCACTGCATTTTAATTTTTTTAACCAGAAATGAGACTTGAATGTTAATCAATTAAATAAAAAACTTGCAATATATTGTGCAGCCCATGTTGAATGCATTTTCATTAACATTTTTTTTTTCTAATATTGGTGTAAAAATATACATTTTTGTAGAATTTTAGCAACATTTTCAGCACCTAATGTATTTAGGCATTTTTCCAAAAGTTGAGCATTGTTGAGTCCATCATGCTGTTGAAAGAAGGCTTCCTGTTTAAAGATGAAGCAGGAAGAAACACTTATTTTGCCTTCATAGTGACCACCTGCCAGCACCAAAAAGTTTTAGGTTAACTTAAAGACAAAATTGGTGGGACATAGCCTTCTAAATTAATAGGGAAGACTATTATATGGTAGATATGGTTTGAGGGTTTTTGCACCTAAGTTCTACCTCCATCAAGATTTTTTCACATTAACATTATATTCACAAGAGTTTTTCTGTATACAATATCTGGGTTTTTCAGTCTAAAACTTTACCAAAAACTTTGACCCACCTTTGCAGCCATTCATTTGATTAACTATAAGGTTATTATTTTACATTCATTCTTTTGACTGTTTTGATGAGACACTTGTTCTCTATGACCCCGCAATTCACATCCACAATGTTAGTTGAAATATCCAGTGTGTGAAGGCCCTTATTCCTTATACTGTGTCATTTCAATCATTCGCTAGACAAGCCTAAGAACACACTAGGATTTTTACACAACAGACTTTGAAATCATAGGGTAAGAGTACTGTATTTCAACTATCTTCAACACTTCAAGAAGACTTTTTCAGTGGTTTTGCACCCGCTCCCTTCACATTGTCAGAACAGAAGTGCAGGTGGTTGGAGATCCTTCCACAGAACAAAAGGGTTGAATGACATGGACTTTTGAATTGTCAAATCCACTTTTTATTCATCACAGATTCTCGTATGGAGGTTTTTGTGAGCATAGGCACTATTAGCAGAAAACCTCCTTTTTGGTGACTTTGAAACCCACTCCTCTTCTGCTCTCTACTTGAGTTTAGAAGAAGTGTGTCATTTGAAGACATTTTTCTTCTTTAGTATTGGGCTGTGAAATATTGGAAATACATGCAATACATTTTAATTCTTTTACATTTTTATGACCGGCTAAATATACCCAGGAATGAGTTTTCAAGCCCAATTAATAAAAATACAATTTAAAGAACAAAGATTTATGCTCTGCTCTTTACTGTCGTTTTTACAGTAACAATGTCAGTGTTCATATTTATATAAAAAATGAAAATAGTATTTAGTATTATGATGAAAATTGGATTAGATGTACATTAAATAAAAAAGGTTGTATGGAGAGACTGGTAGCAGTAGTTTTCTGTGTAATACAAAAAAATCATGATCAAACCATAATTGTTATCTTGGCTTAATGAAAATCCTGATATTATATTTTTACCATATCACCAACCCCTACAGCTAAAGTTATATGATGTGATAAGGTCTCTGGGTCTCTGGGTTTGTCTTTTTTCAAATTTGGTCCACCATTTGTCAATGGAACAGTTTAACATTTTGCCCCAGTCCATGTTATAGAACTTTGCCAGTCGGGAGACATACTGTCCTGGGATATCTTGTGCAGCCCTGCCAATTATTTTGTCTTCTGATTTTTTTAATGTCTGTCCTTACATATTGAAGTATTGCTCTAACATTCCTTCCTCTAACCCTGTTCTCCCAGCACAATATAGTGGTCTCAGCCTTCTCCACTCCTCAGTCACTGGTGCTGCCTATAGATCCTAAGGCACTTATGGAGCTCCATACATCAGACTGTAGCTCATCTGACACTGTCACACAAGGCTTGGGCTATTTCTGCTTTTTTTTTTTTTTTTACAGAGCTACCAAGTCCAAGTTATACATAGGTGTTGCAGACAGGTTTCTTGCAGTGTGGAATCCGCTTAATCTGGGAAGAACGTTGACTCGTGATACATTCATTTATGCTCTGCTCTTCACTGTAATTTTCACTGTTGTGTTCGTATTAATAAAACAAATTATAAATAGCAGTATCAAGTATTATGACGAACACTGGATGGCTGTACATTGAATTTATTCAAAAGGTTTTCTGAAGACACTGATAGCAGTAATTTACTGTGTAAGACAAAAAATACAAAGAAAATTGTGATCTTTCTCTTAATACATTTGTTAAAATTATTTTTTTACCACATCACCCACCCCTAGAAGGTCTTTTTATATTTTCAATATAAACATTTTAAACATGACATGTAAAATACCTCCCAAGTGCATTTAGTGTCAAGTGTCCATTGTGTCAAATAATACATGTTCATAGAGTCGGGCTTGTGAGAAGTAGATGAGAAGTATAGAAGTAACATATAAAGATTAAAAAAAGCAGGAATTAACTAGATACAACTATTTATCTACCGCTTTTTCCCATTGGGCTCACAGGCGCAGGTCCCAGTAACTATGGGCCTTAGGCAGGGTACACACAGGACGATGGTGTAATGTGTAAAATCAGGCTGTTATGATCGATGTTTATTGAAATACCAGTATAGAAGTGATTATTCCACATCAGAGCAGCTTGTTTGATTGGTTTTATTGTAAAACAGCACCAGGCTCTAGGACCCCTGGGAGGCGATGGGAGCCCAAGGCAGATCACAGAAACAGCGAGAGGGCGGGGCTTTTGTGGGCCGTTACCGTGGAAATGACATCCTATAAATCAGGACGGCAGGTTTTCATGTGTCATGGTGGATCGATGGATGAAGGAGGGAGGGAGCTGCCACTGCTGTTGCTGCTGTCTCAGGCCCCAAGCGTGAGCACAGTCTGCACATGTCAACACTGGACTTTATGGAGAACAAGTTGCTCGGTCAGCACTACTGTGATGACCAAACATGGGTTCTAATAGTATATTACCGTGTGGGCGTCAGATTCAGCCAGATGTTCATTATATACAAACTCCTACTGTGCTTTTGTTTTGCAGAAGAGAAAAGAAATATAATTGCTATAATTAACCAATATTGTTTTGATAGCCTCTAGAATGTGTCTGCAATGCTTTTACTCCAAACAAGTTGGCTACTGATTTTAGTTGTTGGATGTTCATTGGATGGTCAGCTTACTCGCTGAATATACTGCTTTAACAATCCATATTTTTCATTCCCGATTTCATGAATATTTTCCTTTCAAATGAATCCCTTCTTCCTAATAATTATTATATTTTGCCTTCCCACAATTTTTTTGTTTGTTTGTTTTTTTGTCTAAATGTTCATAACTTAAACAAAACAGATCAAATGGCCTCACTTTCCGCAGTTAATTTGCACATGGCCGGTCCATACAAACAGAAGAATATATCCGAAAGTAATTTATGTAATATTTTAGCACAGAAACTTAAACCCAAATTAACTTACATAATGTAATATAAACTAAGCATTTGAATACTAGAATAAACATATATATATATATAATCACCAACAAACATAGCAGTAATATGAGATTAGTTTTCTTCAAGTCAAGGAAAAACTTGATAAAAAAACGTCTAGTTTTCTTTGCTCTCCCTCTTCACTTGATGGTGGTACACTATACTTTAACCCCAATCAGCAGTTACAAAGTGTCTTCTAAGCTGCCCATTCTCTTCAATTAGCCCTGTTACCACTCCAAGTACATGGGTTCTGCCAGTTAATCTCCCGGGATTTGAACCGCTAACCTCAGCAGCATTGTCAGTGCGGCTCTCCCTCTTCCTTCCTCTGCTACTCCTGATCTGCTGGAGGCCTTATAAATTATTCCATACCACACTTCATCTATCTCTGTGCATCAAGCTCAAAGTCCCACATCTCTGCGATTCTGCAAAGATTTCAATTTTCAATTCGTCAAGAAGGGTTCGATACTAATGCAATCGTGAGGATTGGACGCCAGTGCCTGAGCTGCTGTCAAAGGGATAAGCAAACAGATGAAAAATGCAGAAAAAGACAGGAGTGGCACGGCATAGTTTAGTCCTGGTTTAGACAGAGTTTAGTCTCGATTTTGTTCCATATAGACTTAATAAACTAAAATGAGCCTAAAACAACATATATACAAATACAGTAGAATGGGAATGAATGGGAAAAAGACACAAGCTAAAACATGGGCTGAAAAAAATAACTAAACTAGATCAAAACTATGTCAAGGACCAAAATCAGGACCAAAAAAAATTTTTAACATTGACAATGAGATCTTAATCAGGACTAAACTAGGTCTAATCTATGACTAAACCTAGGCCGGTCCAGAGAATAGATTAAAAT
>JAVQKC010074166.1:0-24898 GCA_036025475.1 Philypnodon macrostomus | reverse complement strand
GTGTGTGTGTGTGTGTGTGTGTGTGTGTGTGTGTGTGTGTGTGTGTGTGTGTGTGTGTGTGTGTGTGTGTGTGTGTGTGTGTGTGTGTGTGTGTGTGTGTGTGTGTGTGTGTGGTATATACTAGACTCTGAAATAGACCAAAACAGAAAATAAGGACGAACTGGACACTATTCATACCACATAGTACAAATGTATATAAAGAGACATCCAGTGTTGTAAGAGAACATCATCTGACTTGAGCTTACTGTGGGACATATGTGGCTATGTAAGTACATTATTTGGTGAATTATTGCAAGACATAGCTATAAAAACTTACTATCCCTGCCCTCAACTGACCACTGTCCAGGGTGTATCCCATCTAAGTTACTGGTATAGGCCCCATAGAAAGAAGATGAATGAATAGTCCTGATCATTGTGTGGGTACTGTGAAGCTTTTTGAAATGTAAATACCTCAAATAATAGAACTGGAAAGCCTGATTATTTATGATGATTTAATGCATCATTGAGAGGACAGTTATATTCTGACCACTGGACATCACATTGACTGGGACTAGACCAATACATTGTATAAAACTACTAAAAATACTAAAAAAAAACATCAAATTCACCTGTTTAATTCTGCCCAGTAGCTGCCCTAAAGTGTGTCAAGCTGATAGCATAAGCTGAAAAAGTGCCAGCAACAATAAAAAAAGAGATGCAAATTGATCTGGTCCGCTGGCGAATGTAAACGTGTCACTAGACCGTGCCAATGATAAGCACAGAGCAAATATGCTTTGGGGGAGAGTCACTGCCACTGTCAAATGATGAGCACCCAGAGCACACTCACTCACTGGCCCTGTAAACAGAGAGTGGGACTTGAGAACTAATGCAAAAGGTTTAGCATGTTCTTGTGAAAGGGACAGACAGGCAGATGCCCACCACACTGAAATGACTTGTGTCTATGGAGTCAAATTACTTGGCTCCTCTCTATTTGTGGCTATTTATCTGTTTAAAATCCTACCGAAAAGGTTCGAATTTGTGAGGAATATAGTGTACTGCTGCGTCATCACCTGCTGAGTGTTGAGGGCTATTTTGAGATGTGGTTTTAGCTCACACGAAGACCAAGGTCGAGACTTCCCCATCCTGCTGTCTGAACTCCAAGTGCTCTTGTCCAGGCAGATGCTAAAAGGACTTGTATATATTTAGTCATCATCACACAGGCTCCATAACAGCTCTGTCCCAATGTGACTCATCAGCACAATGTCACTCACAGAATGCACGGTCTACATTTTAGATATGGAGCTCACAATATAGATGCTTAAAATGACCCTTACTACAAGTGAATAAAGTGTTGGGAATGAGGTTGTAAGGGTTTCTGTTTTTGGTGTATGTCCTCCCCATGTTAATGTGAGTTCCTCCTACTGTCCAAAGCAATGCAAGTGAATTGGTTTATCTAAATTGCCCATGGTAAATCATGTGAGAGTGAATGGTTGTCAGTTTAAGTCTCTGTGTCAGCCCTGTAACAAACTAACAATTGGGCGGTGTGTATCTTGCCTCAGGCCCATAGTTGCTAGCTCTTACAAGAAGCTATATTTCTATTCTACTACTGATATGTGAATGTTATTGTTGGCCCGGTCCGAAATAGCATGATAAAATACTTTTTACGTTCTATGGGAGTCATATTTATAACTAAGGAAGTCTGGTGGCTTTGAAGATAACTATTCCCAAAAGGCCACAAGACACATTAGTTCAAACAGGCCCTTTTAAGTCTGCTGCTGCCATGTCTCTGTACTGAACATTTTTGGGAAAATGTCAGATTCTGTATTATAGCCTGTGTAAGAATTTGTAGGAACATGTGTTATTTGAGTCTTCTTTACCAGGATATGGGACTATACATCACGCCCTTCTCATAAAGTGGAGCGACCGGTGTCATAAACAATGTGATTAGACACAAAGCTGTTTAAGTGCAGCTCTGTCTGAATCACCTCTCCTGCTGTGACACTTTACATGTGCCGTAATGACTGTCTGGTCACGCACACAAAACACACACACACACGGGAGGCACACTTTCACAGGGCACAGGGCAACTGTCTGTGTGCGAAGAAAGTATGCCAAAGTAAACAACAAGGAGTGTTTAAGGACGACTAACAATCAAATGTCATTCAGTGACTTTCACATCATTTACCCTGATACATTGTAATGGCGTGTAACTGATGGTAATGATTTTATGTTCTTTGAAGTCATAGACAAGGAATGCAACTGTTTATTTTGCAGGTAGTGTCTCAAACAATCCAAAGCCAAACCAGCAAAACTAGACTGGTTAAAAAGGTGCAGCATTTGGAGAACATTTTTGTAAATGGCATTTGTGGAGGCTAACCTTTGATATTTTGACAGCAAGGCAAAGATGACTAGAGCAGTGCAGTGTATTAATACCTGTAATCTCATACTTTATCCTAGTATTCTGAGCCGTATCCACGCTTCTCTCCATCTCTCTTCCCTTTGTTTTGGTAATTGTTGTGGGTTCTCACATGACTGGGTGGCACGTGTCGCAGGGAAATGTGACTTTGGATGAAGGACAAATTGAGCTGAAGAACAGAACAGCCGCAGCAGCCCGAGGGCACTCACTGTAGCGCTGGGCCGAATACCAGAGAATATCAGGAATTGAATGTAAAGCAAATGTATGGGTGTATGTATGTAGGGCTACTGCATATATTAACATTTACAGTTTCAACAATTCACATGTTCGGTGTTCCTCTCCTTCCATTTGCTGTAAAGAGACGGCGGTCACAATGTATTATCAAATTAGCAACATCCAAGATCACATAACAGACATTAAGTGTATGTTTCATTGAACTACATTGAACATTGTGGGTACTGAAAACAATATGCTGGTGACTTGGTAACAAAAGAATAACATTGTAAGACTTGACAAACTGATTCTATTTAAACATAAACATCCATAAAACTGTGCTACTTGAGGCCTTAAATGGAGGTGTATCGTAACCTTGACCTCACCTGATAGCTCCACCCTCTGCGTCACATGGCTGCTTTGTTTACATAGATAATAACAGGGCTTGGGTAACTATTATCGGCATGTAAATTCAGGAATGCACTTCTGATACTCTCTAATAGGTGACCTCATGTAGGTGAACGCGCCCATCTGCTGCCTCCTCTCTCTGGCTCTATTTCGGGTACAGCTGCGTGTTTACACCTCTCATCAGCTGTTCCCCCCAAAAACAGACCTGAGCCCACTCCCACCCCCTCCCAGTGTGGCCTCCAATTTACTGCAACAGGCATAGTAAAAGTTGTAATTTGACTGGAATGCCCACATTAGTGTCACACACTACTTCAAATGAGTCACCCTCTGTTGATATTCTGTGCGTAACTGAACGTTCAGATTGCGGAGGAGATGCGTAGGGTTGTAGGAGCAGCTGACTTAAATTGGACTTTGATTGAGTGCACATGTGCGACGTTGGTGTGTGTGTGTGTGTGTGTGTGGGCCGTATTCAAACAGCCCACGGATCTAAGCTGACAGAAGGCCGAAGTGTGTGCCTGTCAAAATGAAATAAAACAGAACATTAGATTAACTCTGGCCACAAATTAGAAGAGAGAACATTTGAATCATAATTGCCACCTCAGCTGGACCCAGACTTTTGCAATTTATGTGATCTTGCAAACCAATGTTCCCACGCGTCCATGTTCAAGTTCAAAGAGATCCCTTTAATGTAAATGTTAGGTGGGGTACACAAAGAACATTGGCAAGCTAGTCGCAGGGATAACAGAGACACACTGACTCCCGTTAATTCATTCACTGGGGCCCATTTTCCTTAACACATTCTTCTCCTTGGACCGTAGGAGAGCTGGAGAGAATCCACAATGACATTTGGAGGACATGCATACTCTGTCCACTGTGTACCCCTGGAATAAGAACAAAATAATAATGTTTTGACATGAAGATACTATCATACATTTTGAGTTCAATTGTTCTACACTACACTATGTAAAGTATGTCTATATCTTTCGCTTTCTCACCTCAATTTGATTTTTTTCTGGTAATTTTTAAACAAGCTCCTATAGTGTATTCTCTTTGTTGTGTACAGAGATGTGTTGTGCTGCTGATACAGGCTAATCCCAAAAGCTTCAGGGGGTGGGGGGTCACTGCAGTCTGGACTACAAGGGTTTAAAGCTACGGGACACCTGCTTTCTCAGCAATAAGGGACACAGAGGGAGGTCTGGGGCAGAGAATGGAAAGAAGATTTTTGAGGTCACTTTTAGGGCAGATGGCCTTTGTCTGGGAATATTTTTACATACCTGTCAATCAAAATAAAAGAGGTTGTGTGCTATAAATAGTATGCGTTTGATCCAATAGAAAAACACATACTATCAGCCTTAACACATTCTCTACATAATTAACCCCTAAGTCCGTGCTTTCAGATATGGCACAAATAGAAGTAAATCCGCATGTGATCCCAGGCCTAAGAGAACATCCTGTACCCGCGGTGGCGCGCTTGAAGAAAACACCTATTGTGAATGAAATGGGATTTGCGAAAGTGCCATCTGGAGACAAGTGCAGAGGGCTTAGGGGTCAGGTTTAGGAGCACAGTGACCTAAGGGGTAGTCAGCTAAGAGGCCGGGCCAGGGGTAATGGATTGGAACAGACACACATTTGGTGGACACTGTTGCTCTCGGATTCCATTTGAGCAGCACTAAACAACAATAATGTGTACATGATTTTATAACACACAACAGATGGTATTTGTATGTTTGAAAAGGATTATGGAAAAAAGATGCATGGCTAATCCTGTAATAACCTATGAGTAACCCTATGGAGACGGACAGACTTAGCTATATGTTATTTTATGCTAATAGCTAGCCTATATTGTTGAGATAACCTACTGTAGAACACATAGCTATTGAAGTGTCTATAGGCCTACATAAAAATAGGCTACACTGAATTGCTATTACTATGCAACATTACACTACAAGGCATTTCAATCTAGTCCAATTTTCACCAAACAGGAGCCGGGCGACGTAATTAAAACCCACTGAGCCGCTAAACTTATATAATTAATCGTGAAAATGAATACAGCAGCAGCTTTCACATGACGTCGTCATGTATTGATGCGCGCCCCGTCAGCCAGTCCACGCGCAGGCAGCGTGGACATCCGCGTGAGGGGAGGCGGGACAAGCTTATGAAGACTGTAGGTGGGCTGGTTTCACTATAGCCAATCAGAAGTTGTTGTTAATGATAACGGCTTTAACCGGGCGTCCAGCTCCTGCGCGTGCGTAATGTTGTGTGTTGAAGTGGAGGCAAGTCATTCACAAATTGGATGGGATGTTTCTAGGTCAACTGAGGAGACAAAAACATAGGCACTTAGGCACTTAAGCAGTAGAGGTTAGGCTGGTTTACAGACAGGGGCTTGAGATAGAAGAAACTGAGATGGTGAGACCTTATATTTATTGGGCTACGTGCAATGTGAATACACTATTGCAGTTTCCTGAGCGATGAATAATCTGCATACATATCCTGAGCACATCCCAATAGCTTCAGCTGGTCCTTTAGTCTGGTCTGTGGGAAAATGAGCTGCACCTCCTGTTTATCCTCGTTTGTTATAAATGTGAATGTCATGTGTTATGTTGTGCATGTTCAGTCAGTGGTGGTATGTTGCTGCACTGTACTGTATGAGAACATCAACCTGTCAAGGGACAGCAGACACAAATTTGCCTTTGGCTAGAATCTGACATATTTACATATCCACATCCTGTATATGTTTATTAATATGTACGGTCCCCATTTGAAAAATAAGTACAATTATCGGAATGAAGAGGATGTATACATTCAGAAATTAGTACATAATGGGGACCGCTCATGTTAGATATTTTGGATTATGAGGTGAAAGAGGCCATATTAAGATGGTTCATATGTACAGAGGAGGGACTGTGAATATATGGATTGAAGGTTAGAGTTGAAGTCAAGAAGCCTAGAGGAAAACCCAATAGGGAACTCATCATCCTCATCATGAAAAAGGACCTGAAGTTGGTGTGAAAAATAAAGTCTGAACTGAACTGTCTTGCGTCTTATATGGTTTTATTTACAGTTTTTGGCTAAAGCAATGTAACCAAGAAATAAATGTTGTAATTAGTGCTTCATATGAATAAAAAACAATCAAATATTGATATTTTTTACTTTTAGTTTTTATTTGAGGTGCAACTGTCTAGTGCAATTGTAACGTCACATTTGTGATGGGCAGAGGAACATGCACAAAACAATGACATACTTCTGCTAGGCATTTTTCATTTCATTTTTCGACAAGAATCACTCATCATTATTGTGTTCAGAGCTTTAGCTGCCACATCGGCAACTCAAACACTTGGCTGTACAAAATAACAAATATAACAGAAACACAGAACCGTCCATTAAAAAAAACAAACAAAAAAAAGAAATTACACACAACTTCTCCACGTGTTTGAAACAGTCCGGATTGATTTTGAATGTATTGAAAACGGCGGATAGAGCAGTTCACATACAGTACAAGGCTGTGTTGTCACTACAGGAGAGACAGCATCTTAGTGTGGAGGTAAAAATCCTCTTCTGTTCCCACCCTGAGTATGACATCACAGGTAGTTCAACACCTGGTACACCATAGATATATATACAGTGCACACGTATAATAAAAAAGATCTATATATGTATCTATGGTTACGGACCAGGCACTTGGCAGAATTTACTTGGAAATTTTTCACTGTACAAAGTTGACTTCCTATAAACAGTAATGTCCTATTTATTCTCCGCTCTCTTCTTTTTTTGGGAGATCCCTAGGACATTAAATATATCAACAAAGAAAAATGATGTTCTAAACCTTTCCCAGCCCTTCCTAAAAAACATTGATTCCCTGCATACATGTTTAATGCTCCATCCAATAGCGTGTGTGAGGGTGGAATAAAACACAATGAGGCGCAGGTAATGTAGATTCTAAGTGTCCAAACACCCTCGTTCAACTCTTGCCTTTGAATGCTTGTAACACAGTCGTAAGGAAAGAGAGCCGGACAAAATGTGAATGGGGCTCTGAAAATTTGAGAAGATTTCAACAAATAAAAAGTGCATAAACCACAGCACTAGAAGAAATTAAATAGAAATGAATAAAATAATGCTGTGTAAAAATGTGTGCTGATGGTTAGTGCTGGGTTGAGGTGGGGCGGGGCGGGGACATGGCACAAATCTTCCACGAATCACTGCGAATGGGATTCAAAACGGCACTGACAAGAGTGAGAGCAGCGTGGTCAGGACGCCCCGTACGAGCCACGCCCCTCAAAAAGCTCCTCCCACCTCGGCGGAGCGCAAATTGCTGTTAGAAAAATATCAGTTCTTGTCAGCTGTTTGTCCCATCATCACTATGACGACGACCACCACAACAACCACCGCAACAAAAGATGATTGTCTGGAGTAAGGAAAAGTCTCAAACACACACCGGTGCAACTCCCGAGTCCTTTAAATTAAATGTGCAACAAAAGAAAGTTGTGTGTCCTCCGGTTAGCGTTAGCGAGCGATCTGTGGGATTGTGGCATAGTCGGTCTTGATGGTAGAGTCAGTTCACAGTATGGCAAAACTCTTCTCTCTCTCTCCTCTTTGTATACGCATCCACCTTGCCTCTTGGTTCCAGTGCATTACGCAGACGGGTTGGTGTTCTGTGCGGAGGGGAGAGCCTGTTGTGTCCCGGCGGAGGTGGGCGGCTGCCCGGTGCCATTGGGAGAGCCCCCGGTCTGAACCTGAGCCTGGAACTGGGCCATCTGCTCCGGGCTGGCCAGGTTCTTCAGCAGGTTGTTCTCCTGCTCCAGCTGCGAGTTACGCTCAATCAGCTCCTTTATCTGCTCCTTCAGCACCTCCACCTCCTCCCGCACCGCGTACATCAGGTGACTCTTAACTAGGTCCTGACACAAACATACAAAGGCAAGATTATTCATCACACTAAACAATTCACTTATGTCTTCACTTTTTTAAGACATAAACAAATCACAAAAATATTTTATGTGATTTACAGCATCCAGGCTAGACTATACTTTATCCAAATTATGAGCTGAAAATATTTTACACTGCAACATATTATAATTATGAACGGTTTCTAGCACACGTGTAACATACTTCTTATGTGTTAGGAGTAAAAATGCAAATAAGCAATCAATAAACAAACATATTTTATGCAAAAGTTTGGCATATTATATTTTATGTTTATTGTTTAACAAAGTTAGAAAAGACGTTAGAATGTTGGTAGAATGTTGGTAGAATGTTGGTAGAATGTTTGTAGATATCCGTATCAGTCGATCCACAAAGCCCCAGGAATCAGAATCAGGATTGGATTGGTGCATCTCTAGTATTTATTAACCTTGTGAGTAGTTCTAGTGCATTTCAGGAACGTTTTCTAATTTCACTAAAATGTAAATATCCCTAACTTTTTGTGACAAGTAGATTTATTTGTAGAAAAGACATTATTATAGTTTATAGTTTCTATTGTCACAGTTCAAGTAACTTGTGAGTCTATGAGAAACAGGCCACTGTGTGTTTCAAAGGCTAAAGTTACACTATAAATCACCACATCAGTGACTGACCAGTGTAAACTGAATTTTTAGCGGTAACAAGGCCTTTACCAGCATCTCTTCACTGGGCCGCCCTCCCTCCTCCTGCTCTCCACTGCCCTAGTAGCAGGAAGATGGAAAATGTTCTGCATCGGAGTGGGAGGAGCCAATCCCCGCGCGAGTTATTTATACCGAGCGGAGGGGAGGCTGCTGCTTGCCTAGCAACACAGGACGGGCAGCTCTATGAGACAGTGGGAGGGAACACATATAGAGGGCTATAGCGTGTGAACCTTTAGCATGGCCGACATCAGGAAGTCACCGAGCTGAGGGGGGTCTTCAGGACTCATCATGACAGTGCAATAAACACAGTCTGATTCTGTCACTGTGTCTTACTCGCAAAGCAGCGTTTATTTTTTTATGTAACCGCACTAAACCCCACAGGCCTACAAAAAACGCCATTTTCATTCATTCATTGCCGAGGACGACCTTTTATCGTTATATTAATAAACAAATGTGTTATTCAACGTTCATGTAATATTACACTGTATAGTCTAAGATCGCTTTATGACACGCTGATATTAGAGAAGGCAAGTAATGTCGCTCTGCATTTGAGCTAAAAGCAGCGAGTGTTACATAACGGCACATACATGTATAGAAAGCCGGGCCTATTTACAAACACTGGATGACTGCACAGAATACCAAACGGGCGCTTACCATTGCTTGTTCAATCTTGTTGTCTATGGCCACCACGCTTGCGCCCGAAGAGCTGTAATAAAGACAGAAATGACTTGTGTTAATAGCGGTGTAGTGAAGCATGTATTAGCATCCGATCACGGCAGGCAGCGCTGGGAATTTAGGAGTCTCGCAAAATGAAAGCAAAACCGCGGTGGACAGTGAGCTACCGCTCAAACTGAAACAATATCACACACAGACATTCGATAAATGAACTTTATGAACCCGTTACTAGTAAAGACAAATCACGACACTTCAACTATTATAGTGTAGCCTACAGAAGGGCTCACTTCAACTGAAATGATATTGAGAAAAATCAATGAAACCTTAGAGCATCTTTGTACACACGCCAGAGATGACATACCTATCAACCCTGACTGATGCAGTCTCCTTCCCAAGCACAGAGGACAAAAACGAGATTGAGAAATTCCTCAGTTGACAAACGCCAAGGTCCATCGCCACTGTGTAACACTGGGAATTCATGCTATCCCGTCCATTAAAATCCCCACAGGCTATCCTTTAATTGCACAGACTGGAGGCCCAGCGGTAGAAAAGTAGAAAAATAGAGCATTATTGGGGGCCGGGTGTCCAGTACGCTCCCCAGACGAAAGCACAGCTCACGACCGAGATAGAGCACAAAGACTGAAGCAGTAGGCTGCAGCTCCGCAGACCGCGGCTCCCTCTCTGGATAATTCATGCCGCAAACAGCGCAGCGCTGCGCTCATTGGCTGAGAGGGTAGCTCATCTGAATAATACATGCTAAAGACGAGATGCGATTGGCTGGAGGGTTGGTCATTATCATATTGTGTGCAACATCTTTGTACCTGGCGCACTGTCTCCATAAACAGGGGACATACAAAACAGGGGACAGAGCTGTGAATTAAGTTATTTTAGAGCAAGTTGCAGCAGGCAGCCGACATGTACTGTACATAAGTATTGTATGTGTGAAACACACACAGTTTACACGAACATACATCCGTCATACATTTATTATGTGAAACAATGTCTCCACCTGTTGGTCATTTGTTATCATAAAGAACATTTTAAGATTCGTATTTAATTATACGACTATATAATTTAACAAAATTAAATTAAATAATTCAGTGCATATATGTGTGATATTACCCCAACATCAAGTTACGTTGAGAAATAAACGTTACGTTGAAATAAAGTCACTTATGTTATTAATTGGATCTCTTTAGGTACTGTTTTAATGACAATGTATAGTGTGTAATGAGTGCTACAAATGATGTCCACTTGATTGATGAAAAGGGATTTCATTTACTTGCTACTCAGTAGTTGCCCTGAGTCTGACCCTCTCTGCAGTAACACTGCAGTAAAAAGTGATAAAGAGACGACTACAGTAGTGTCCAGCTGTCACTGGTGAAAACAGTAAAAACCGTATTAAAGTCTAAATGTGTGATGTTTACAGAAGAAAGGGGTCCAATTGTAGAGAGCGTGGAGGCTAGGGTTCTTTGTCTCCATAGATCAGCAGTTTGAGAGTGAGATGAGAACACTCTGTTCCTAACACAGACGCTGGACCACTCCCCCAAAACACTGAACAGGCAGCCAATATCAAAATGATAGATTGTTAAAATTTTACTCTAAATACATGCTGGGACTTTTGAAACTTTAGTGAGGCTTGGGCCATTTACTATCATTGTAAAGTCCATATGCTTGGACCAAATTGAAAGAGATGTGTTTCTCAGTTTAAGTGAATGTAAATGAAATGGTAATAGCGAGTAGCCTCTCTACTTGTGTGTTATATAAAAATGGGCATTAAATAGTGTCAGATTTGTTCACCTTTTGGGATTGTGACACATTTAGTAATCTAATCTAAAAAGGCTTTATCTTCTTGATTATTATTTGAACTAAACTGTACAGTGTAGAGTTTTAATAATACATTATTTATATTTAAAATAAACATGACCTCCTATGTTTATGTAATGGCTTATCAATATGTCACTGTATGTGTTAAGTGAGTTAAAACAGAGGAGACATTCATTTTTTAAGATGCCGAGAGGAATAACTGATTTGAAATACTAATGTGTATCAAACAATAGAGCATACACTGAATACTTGTGTCTCATGGTTGTGTGAGATCTATTCTTCACCACATTTTCTGAAGGAAGGCCCTTACAGCTGCTTGGTATTGGGTAAATTTGACTGAATGTCTGGGACAAATCAACAATTGTGTGAAGAGCTGCTGTCAGGCACCTGTCCTGCCCTAAAACAATAGTCCAGACTGCAGCTATACGGTCTCTGACCCTATATCAACTGGAGAAACTGCAGAAAACATACACAACAGGGGCAATAGGATGCTTATCTGCAGTACTCGGAGCTGGGGGACTTCAGAAAGTGGAGTTACTATTTTTTTTTCTTTGGCCACTGTTGTGTGTATGCTGCTGAGGATGATGTTTTTAATAAATATACATTAAGGGCATAATTGGTCTCAGTTACAACAGTGTTATGATTTGTTACTAATAAAATATATTGGGGCATTCATATGGAGTAATATGGTCTCCTTGGCCTCAGCCTCAACTTCACCCTAGTGGCCATACTATCATATGGAATAAATACATTCACACAGTCAGGCGGAACAACATGCAGAACACAGTGTCCTCGAACACACCACGAGCCCTCCAGGCTGGTGGAGTCGTTTCAACATGCTAAGGTGTTCAGCTTTGAAATACAAGGAACAATGACATACAATTTAAATACTCTTCGATGTCACACGCACAGAAAAAGTCGTTTTTAAAAACTCAAACACACTCGGTCACGTTTTCACAATAACTTATAAACTTAATAAATTCCATCACCACAAAACCAATCACATGGATACAACATCAAAACAAAAGCCCCTCAGTGGCTTATAGGACCCCCTGCTGGTTCAGGACCCCGCCAGACCACGCAGACCCCCCCGTCTCAATAACACAACTGCAGTCAAGTTTACCTCTTCAGATGGTTCTCCAGCTCCCAGAAGAGCAGCTGTACGGCCATGACGTCCCTGCCCTGCGAACGTCCAGTCCCGTTCAGACACTTCTCTCTCATTGGTGCTCCTGTCAAGCTAAATCACACACTTCGACCAAGAGGGCCCCCTTACCCAAGAACCCGAAAAACGACCAAAAACACACACCCCACCAACACCACCGCGCCTTTCGTCCTCCTGACCTGCGCCCTTTGGCCCCGACCCCCTGCTCCTGTCAACCGTAGGGGCTTCACATGGGGGACACTGACCAACAATGGGGAACAGGATGAGCAGTGTAAAACAGGGTGGGTGTGGGAGTGCGTGTACTGCGAAGCGCGCGTTAGTATGTCAACTCTCTACGAATGTCTCTTTACTAAGTCCCAACAACCTATAGACTCTCAGATGATTGGCCGTACGTAAAGGCCAGATAACTTGGGCGCTGTGATGTCACTGTATTAGGAGCTATGCCACCGCCTCTTCGCGCTCGTTATGTAAACTGCCAGCAGAGATTAAGACGATCCGTCCAATAGGATGAGCCATTTTTGACCACACACCCGTCATCGCCGTACAAGCCCCTCCCTTCGCCTGTAACCTGTCGCTGCTTCCTGTTCGATTCTTCCAAAAATCCTCTTACGCTAATGGGTCAATCACAACATTATTTTACCAATACGGACATAAATGCACACGTCCACTTCTTAAATGTGCCCCTAAAGACAATGGTGGTCCTTTAGGCGCTCTGTCGCTCCTCATCATGGATGCACACTGGACACACAACCTCCAGTTCAGCGCGCCTCACGTGTACCGCCATGCTAGTCAAGAAGGCTTCTACGCAGCTGCAAACATTGGGCAAAACAAAGAGAACCAAAACAAGGCAACCTTAAAAGCTGATCAAAAGCACAATTTTCATAGCTATACTCCTGTCACTGTATGATGAGGCCGATTAAGATGGCAGTGGGGATCACAAAATGGAGGAGAGGGGCTCAGATTGACGTTGTTGGGGAGGATTCACCTCAGAGCATGCAGGGAAATTATTAACCTCATTAGGAATAGGTCAAATAGCCTATTCTTCCCTCACTGTATGGGTTCATTAGTCTGGACTGGAGGTAGCGCCATGTTACAAAAGTTTAAGTGGATAATGTGAATTGCTAAATTACAGCAAAGACCTATGAACTGGTAGACTTGTAAATTGTAATATTTAGAGCACAGATGTTGAAATGTCCCCATTCTATACATTGGTACAAAATGTTCCTGTACGTTGGGGGGTAAGTGCGCATGCCCGTCTAGAACAAAAGGCAGCCAACTGAACTGAGTGCGGCGAAGTGGAGGCCGGTTACTTTCGGCCAATCGGAGACGACGTCGCAGTTGGTCCAGCCAATGGCGGATGACCTTTCCATGCCGACATCACGGATAGGCCAAATAGGACGCTCTAATTCATTGTATATCCTTCTAATGCTTGTATGTACAGTATGTGTATGGCGCGTACAAAAGGGCCTGACCCAAATACAGTATTACCTAACCCCAATGGTAAAGCTGTCCATGTATATACTTAGATGATAAACAGTGATGGCTGTCCTTCAGGGCCTAATCCTCACCAAGACAACTTTAATGAAACTCATTAAGTCTGCGTTTACTCATTTTGACCCATCAACTTTTAAGTAAACTGTTGATCCCTGGTCCTCTGCCAAACTGTGGATAAAAAGATAACAGTACTTTAGTCAGGTCTCGGTGGTGGTGAAGCTGGCCATAGCTTTTAACTTTAGCTAATTTACAAATAGATCAGGAAATATCATGGCAGTAGTACATCTCTGCCACACCCCAAAGTGCTTACATAAGGATCGATGATGTGGTGAAGCGCTTGTATAGCTAGAAATAATGCAAAAATAAATACAATGCAAGATGGGCTATAATAATGGCAATTCAAAAGTAACACATTTTTTATCATTTAAAAAAAGGGTCATATGATAACAATTAGGGGGTCCTAAACATCATACACTAACTGGCAACCAATTTACAAGTAGACCAGATGCCTACTAATGTCACCGTACCATCTCTCCTATACCTCCGCCCTGCTTTTCTCAAATCACAAAGGAGTCCAGCTGAGTCAAGTAAAGCTTCCGGCTCGCTCTTATAGGGAGTGAAAGCAGAACGGAGCTCGATTTGGACCATGTTGTCGAGGCTGACGTGTGTGGTCTTGCAAATAAGACACATTTTGACTGACAGGAAAATTACAGGACACAACTAATAACAAACAACAAACACGCACTGCAGTTTTTATGTGTCTTTGCATGATAATAAAATGTAACTTGTCACTTGTCCTCAAGCAATTGTGAGACATGAGCTTGTTTGTGTGTGCTTGGTCGTGCATTCTGTCGGTACCCTTATGAATGAGCTGTGTGTGTGCGTGTGCGCGTCAATCTATGCAGACTGGTAGAATCCGGTTTTGGAGGCTTTACTTTACGCTCTGGCATTTAAAATGAAAGACCAAAGCCAAGAGCTACTGCAATAAACATAATCTGGTGAATTTTGTTTGCACATGCTTCAATTATTAAGACATGCAGTTAAGTAACTTTATGTTCATTAGTGATGTGTGACAAACATTATTCAGTTTAGGTGTGCATCTCAATTGCTATTTTATTTATTTGACCAGAACAGCACATATTCACAACACAAACCTGTAACATGCCACAATTAGTTTTCATCAGTAGGCATCCTATCACTGTAAAATATCTTACCACAAGTAGCCTGTCTGCAATTACCAAAAAGAAAGATGTGAGCAGCTTACAGCCATTGATGAAATGTGGGAAAAACCTAGCTTTACACAAACTTTTACACAAAACCGTTGCACAATACTGTAAAACATGCCACACCATGTGACCTAGGCACATCTGCAATTTTGTAAAAAATAAGTAGCTTTGGAAACAAGACACAAGACAATTAGTGATCGCTTCTGGAAAAGTGACTCGACTCGAGAAAAAGGAGAAAGCAATTTGCCCAAATACACAGACACAGCAACCAGAGGTATTGCCCCAAACACCTCTCTTGGCATCACTGGTGATGGAGGACAGCGGATCTTCAGGGTGTTAGTAAATTGGTCTCTGCCATGTTGCACGCAATGCCTTACATAACGCTGCCATTTGGGTCACAAGAAAGAGAGACAGTGAAGAAAGGGAGACTCCTGCTGGGCGCTCAACATGCTGGGGTGTTCTGATGGAAAGAGTAGATTGTCGTCATTCATCATCGCTCGGATGCAATGAGGAAGGCATAAATAGCTTGACACTTGATTTAGCTATAAAACCTGAAATTCCCTTGAAAATGTATGCTCTTCTGTTTATGTCACTTTATTAGGTCCACCAATTATTCTACTAAGCCAGCACATGGAAGCAACCCAATCCAATTAGTCATTCAAGTTTAGCATCAGAATAGAGGATTATGTGACCTTGAATATGGCAAGAGCTGGTCACAGTATTCTACTGGGCCTTTCACATACAAGTATCTTGTCAGAGTTCGTCCCAGAAATAAATTTAAAAAAACATCCAGTGAGTGGCAGTTCTTTAGTGACATGTCTTGTTGATGCCAGAGGACAGAAAGGTGACAGCTACTATTTGTTCTATCTGTTAAAACATGCGTGAAAAAACACACCACAGCCACTTTATAACATACAAAGTCTACCTAATAAAGTGGCCAGTGAGTATACAACGATATGGCACACTGGCCAAATTATACATCACTGGATAAAGCCATGCCCCAGTCACATGGACCAGCACGGTGTTAAACACAGTTGCAGAGATCATGGTCACTACCAAAATATTGAGATGGTTATCAGCAGGTGTTGGGACATTTAGCTCCAGGCTCAGGAATCAAACAGTGCCGAGTTTGGACAGAGGGGTCAAGTGTCCAGAGAAAACAAACAAAGAATGATCTGTTTATGTATTTTACTAGAAAGTATCACTTCCAGGGGATAAACGTTTGTCTTTAGCAAGCACTTGGAAGCTAGTGTTACTGTGCATCCCTATCAGAAAAGCTTCCTTCTAAGGTCATTCAAAAAGCGCTGTAGGCCACACGATGATATAAGAGCATAAGACATATTGTTCACTTCTGGTATGTTGAAAAGACATCATTTAAAAAATATATAACGATTGATCTTACAGTCAGATGAGTGAGGGAAATGCCAGAAGGTAGAATTATGAGATGGGAATTGACAACGAGAGAAAATGACAGGACAGCTGAGGAACAGTCGTTACACAACCAGTTAAGACTAGAAATTATTCTTTCATCAGAGATTTACTCCTGTTTTTTAGTTACTTTGGTATATTAGATATACTGTACAGAATGCAGCAAATACTGTATTAGAATTACAAGCAAAAGGGAAATCCATTTTATGCAATATATATACACAACATTAATAAAGTAAACTAATGTTCATATATATGGTATTCTTGAGAAGTGAAGGCACAAGGCGAGTAAACGTGACAGCTCCTCCTTGCTACCCCCACCCCACCCCACCGTGACTGCCTAAAACTATCAGGCCTGATGATGTTTTTACGAGGTTGTCTTACATCCTACTCTACAAAACAAAAGCAAAGACTGCAGAACACACAGCTGTGAGCAGTACTAGGTGTATTTCCATGTCTGCAGGAGTCACTGACGTTTCTGATTCAATTATAGTAATCGAGGTGCAGCTGGTGCAAACATCCAAACACCTCTCATTTGTGGTTATGCATTCATTGTGTGCTGCAGAAACTTGTCCCATTAGCTAAAACACTCACTTTAGGTCAGTGCATCCCTCAATGCACAGAGTTATATAAACAGGGAGGGAATATTTTTGAAGCAAGCCTGCCATCTTGTGTGAGATTAGAGTACAACATGGGATTCTCATAAACGTGTCAATATGTTACTACAGGGTGTGTTGATCTGTTCATGCCACTCAGTGTATTTAAGTGATGAATTAGTAGTTTGACCGAGACCTGCAGAGCATGAGTATGTAACACAGATATTGTGCAAGATAGTAAGAAAGGTAAAGCAAACCCTTGAATTCCACTTAACACAACTGTACAGGACAAGAAGGTGCCTGTTTAAGTAGAGACTATAGATTATATATGGCCAGTACCATATAGGGAGCAATGTACTTTTGCGTGGTCACTGAGTTTGTATAAACATAGCAGATGTACTTATCTTGTGTTCCTAAGTGCAATGGCTGAGCAATATGTATTTTGTATGACCGCTAAGTAACTAATGAATTCATGAATTCATGTTAATGTTTAAATCACCAAGAGATAAAGATTGTCACACATTTGACAAAGAGGACTTTCTTTTCATAAGAAGCATTTGAACAGGATCCTGACCGCTGCCTGGTTTTTCATCAAATAAACTCTCTTTTGGTAGCTAGCAACAGAATAGGACCATATGTGGACTCACTCAATGTTTCCACTATAAATGGAATGCTATTACAACAGGCGTTTCCTTATTAACACACCATCAGACAGACAAAACCATACGGGGTGTGGTTATCATCATCACGTTACTATATAAAACCAGAGGCGTGTTTATGACAAACAAAAAGAGAGATTCTATGGTTATACAGGTTATAAAAGAGTCACCTACAACTGTCATATAATACAGATACACAACAGTGTCACTGCCACATCTACTGTGGGCCAGAGCACTGACTGAGTCATTAGCCTTTCCCCTGAGTTAATTTACAAAGAATGCTTCTGTCATATCTGAGTTGTGTGCAACACCGTTTTATTATATATATATATATATATATATATATATATATATTCTGACAAATGCAGGCCTAAAACAAATATTACTTGCAGTTAAATCCTCATTATTATACACAAGCATGGCACTTCACAATCAACAGGTTCATGGTGTACTCTCTTATAGTATAGTGTTTGACAGCCTTTTCTGGCAGCTCTCCAAATATGAACTTCTCCCTGCATAGGCCTGCAGGCTCAATTTCCACTTCAAGTGGCAGCAAAAAGGGCTGAAAGAAGTGATTTATATCACTATGATTGCAGCATTTATTCAGTCTAACTGATAAAAGATTGAAAATGACAGCTCATAGCCACCCACCTGTTTTACAGCCTACAGTAATGAACACATTGACCTGTTCAGCAGCGGCTGGTCGGGCTTTATCAAAGTCTACACCGCGGCCATAATTACAGTCAAGATGAAAATTCATTAATGAAATTATTCAGCAACTTGGACTGTTGAGCCATAAGACAGAAGATAATGACTATAATAATAGTCTGGTATATAGACTGAAGCACAAGCACAAGAGGCTATGCAAATACACAAATGTACACCAGGGAGACTGCAGACAAAAGGCACACTCAGGATACAGAGCTCTGAGCTCAGCTCAATGAGCACTGTCTGACACATCATGACTCCATGGAACAAGACTAAACTCTAAACTACACAGTATGTGAATGCTGAATTCATCTGTCTAAAAACACATTGTATGCCATCAGCTAAACATAGGTCAATAAACGTTGTTAAACCTGGGTGAGGCTGACGAACTCACCCAGCCCTGTGGGCATTATGTCCTGACTAACCAGAACAAAAGCACAGCACTGCTGTAACAGGTCAGTTTGTATGCAGCCACAGCATGCTACTATTACATAAATACGTACGTACATACATACATACATACATACATACAGGAGTCGCTACTTTTGATCAGCAAAACAAGTGGCATATTTAACCCGTCTGTACATAAATAAACCATGCTATAGTTCCCTGAGGCATGGACAAATGACCAGGTGTCTAATAAGTAAAGGGGGTTGGGGGAGGATGTAGCCTGGCACAGAGAGAGCGAATGAGAGCACATAGAGACACAAGAGGTCAATGGGTTAGCCACTGCTGAGTCACAGGCTCTTCTGTGATTCAGCAGCCCCACAGCTGATATTTTTACTAACACTGTCCAGAGTGTCATTTTATTACAGCTCTGTCTACTCAAGGTTAGCTGAGTAAACACAAAATACAGAGATCAAGTGACATGTGACATCACACCAACCTCTGGTACAGATGAAACTTCTGTTTGGAGGTGCCACATACTCTGGACAGTCTAGCACTAACAATGTTAGGATGTAAACATAAGTAAAACCATGTGTATAGTGGTATTTTTGGAAACTACATTTTAAATGTTTATTACACTGTTCTGTGGATTGAAAAAACATTCATTTATCCTTTTGCACAATATGTTTTGTACAATAAGTGTCATGTATGTAAATGTATTGTATTGATTTTTAGGCAGTGCAATAAATAATAAAAGACACAGCTGTTTCTACATTCAAACTATGATTTCTTTCTTTTGACGTTCTCGGTATAAATGTGACATGATTTGTGTGTGTTCACCTGTCATCCTCTCCATCTGCATGCTGACTCCTGAGTCCCGCAGCGGCAGCAACAGCCATAAAAGCACTGGCCTCGGCTGACATCCCCATGTGGGCCAATGCTCCACCTGCACTGCCCACCTCCACGGAGCGCTCTCCACCAGTGGCTGGGACCCCAAACCTGGGCAGACCCAGCAGGCCCTGGTGCTGAAGCAGCAGTCTCTGGGCATCCTCCAGCTGGGAGTTCTTTCCCGGAGCTGGGATCTGGCTGATGTTTGCTGTTGGGGCCAACAGGGGCTGGAGGTCTGCCTGTAGTGCTGTCAGAGGCATGGCCTGTGCCCCCTGGGAGGGTGCTACTGGCACAGGGATGGGTGACGGTTTAACTTGTGGTTGTGGGTGCAGCTGTGGATGAGGATGAGCTGGTATGTTAGGCAGCTGGCTCGCTGGAAAAGCAGCCTGAACTGGAGGGGCCACTTGACCCTGGGCTGTCAGTTGCTGTGGGATGTTGACAGGTGGCTGTGCTGGAATACCTGGGCTTGGAGTTATGGGTATTCCTGTTGAGATGTGAGGCAGAGGAGGTTGTACCTGGGTTTGAAATGGTGCTGTTGGTTGGATAAAATCAGGTGGCCGGACAGTTCCCTGTGTTAGGACCCCTTGGTGTATCTGATGCGGATATTGAGCCTGTGGCATTTGCTGGGGCATGATGTTAGAAGGCTGGTGTGGTACTCCAGGGACAGGGACCACAGTTTTCTGCATTAGAAGCCCCATATTACTTTCCTGTGATGGAACATATGACAGATGCGTTGTTTGGGCAACCCCCTGTGGGGGGCTCTGCATGGCTGGTGGACTGGTGAAGTCTTGATTTGGATTTTGATAGGATTGAAGAGTGTGAGCGACCTGTGCAGCTGAATTAACAGCTGCTTCAGTCTCTACAGAAACCTCCAAGCCTTTTGGAGCCTCTGCTGGTGCTGTGTGAGGAACCTCCTTTTCATAATATTCAGTACATGTCCATCGGCCTTTACGAAAAGGCTCAGAGTTAGTGTCTAGTTTGACCACCCTAAAACGGGAGCCTGTCTGAGTTTGTGTGTGCTGGCTTTGAGTGTTGGTAGCAGCAGATGCTCCTGTTTCCCCACCAACATTAGTGTCAAAACCTGTAGAACCAGACAGAGGCACCACAGATGCAGTAGAAACATTTACACTGCTTTGGAGGTGTGTATCAGTGGCTGAAATACCCACACTAGGCTGGGTCCCAACTGAAGGTTTAGTGTTGTCCAACATTGGCGGTCTCTGGGAGATGGACATCCCAACTTTAGAGACAGTAGTAGGACTTGAGCTTGCTAATGGTGCTATGGGCAAAGATGGCAGTGTAGGTTCACTTCCTCCAATACTATCAGAGTGATGGTGATGAGGCTGAGGATAAAATTGAGGATGTATAGTACCATTTACCAAAGAAGAATGTGTTTGAGAAACCTGAGGGACGTGAGCGTGGAGATGCTCATTAGGGGACACAAGTCCAGGTGTGTCGACCCCATGCAGACTGTTCAAGGTCTCATCAGATGAGCTCCTCCCTGGGACACCCGTGTCTGTAGCTCTGGATGCAGAAACATCGAGGATGTCACTGGAGGACAGGTCTTCTGTGTGGGACTCATCCATATCATCATAACTCTCCGTGTCATCAGCTAAACTGTTGTTTCCACTTACGTTTATCTGTGCCGAGGTGACGCTTGTTATTTGGAAGCCGCTTTTCTTCTTGACTTGGGTTCCTGGCACCTGAGACTGGTGGTGGAGAGCAGGGGATGAAGAGCCAGCCTGGGCTGGGCTCTCGTCCGCTGTGACGCTAGTAGAGACGGCTGTGGATGAGGCAGATGTCCCGCTACTGCCTCTTCTGTAGTGGTAGGTGGATTTTCTCGTCCCAGTGCCGGGAGGATCTCCAGAGAAGTCCTGGTGGTGCATCTTTGCTATCAATAAATGCGCCAAAGACAGGCAAGAGGCTATTTGGCTATACTTTGTAGCCAACAAAGTTGCTAACTAGCTTCGTCAGCTGCAGTCCCGCGATACTAAGAAGCCATACGTGAGAAGTCAGATGATTTATGTCCTTTAAAAAACAGCCTTCACCGCCGAGTGTTTTATAAGGCACTAATGCTGTCTTATATGCAAGATCTACAACACAGAAAACCAACTAACATTAAAACGAGGTTATCCGAAGTGAATGTAAAATAAACAAAGAACACAAATTCAGCTAGCTGCGCATTAGCATAAGGCTCTGCTGTGTCGCCTGTAGCGATTAGCAGCGTTATAACAGCGCCTTTAGTTGATGCTTTCTTTTGTTGTGATAGTTTTTACACAGCCAGCACTATACACAATAAATATTCCACTAGTCCAACGATGATCAGGCCAGGTAGTCCTACAGCAAATGCGAAACCCTCCTGGCTGTCCGGTGTATGTCGCAGAAATCATTGGTCGCATCCATTTCTCACTTGGACTCTCGTCTTGTTGGAAATCAACCAATATGCACGCCTGGCGCAGATGTCAGCTGTCAGTTTTCAACTATATCTAAATAATATCCGTCTTTGTAGTGGTAAAAAGTGCTCTTCAAGTCCATGTCGGAGTGTCTTTCGAAGCCTGTGTGTGCTGTCTCATTGCCGGTGAGCAACAGCAGCTAACGGGCTGTCAGTCTCAGGAGGAGGGACGCAAGAACCCCACTGCGCATGCGCAACCAATCTTTTCCAGACGGGCACTGCAATCAAAACTAGAATGTATTTTAATTACAGAACCGCTAGAACTGTAGGCCGAATTATACTAAAACCTTTACACGAACGGTTGGGTTTCTCTATATTATTATTATAACAGTTAAACAATGAACTAACAAGCTAACATGTTACTAGGCTACTACAATAATTAACTACACATAATTTAATACAAGGTCAATTTATTTCAGTCAAATCTACATTTGCACAAATCCATACAATATAAAAATGTATCACTAACAACGTTTTTGACATGTTTGACAAATGGGTGTCAGTGTTAATATTTCCTAAAAAGAAAAAAAAAACATAATATAGTTGCAGTTGACTGGACATACACTCTCTTCTGATGCCTGTTTATGGTGGCCTTGTGTTAACTGTTTATTGTAACTGTTGTCATTTGTATACATGTTTGTTAATGTATTATGTCCAACAGTTTCATTGTATCAGCCCCACCCCTCAGGACAATTTTTGTTTTGTTTTTCTTTTATTAAACTATTATTTTGTAATAGTGTATACCTTGGGCCATAATGAGTTTGATATTCAACTTGGCCCCATTTGGTCCCAGGTCCCCTTTTTTGGGACAAGCTTCAAATTGAATTTTGAGGACCTCTATAAGGTAGTGTTACAGTTATATACATATAATTTTATAGATATAGAATTTTAAAAAGTAATCTGACATGATGGGGAATATAACAGATGTTTTACAACAATGTTAATAATCTTAATATTAATCTGTTTTCAAATAAGATATTCTGACAATTTGACAGATAAAAAAACAACATTCTGGCACGCAACAGTCTCAATTGTAAAAAGAAAACTTTAATTCTCATTTAATAACTCATTTTAAGCCCAGATAACCTGTGTATCTTAAACAGATCAGCTGCTGTAGTAGGAAATATGTTCTATACTTCAAGTCAGAGCTGTAGAGTTCTCATTCATTTGCATTTTAAAATTTTTTTAGGAAGAAAATAACACTTAACCTTCATGGATCTGTTTCTTATTTGGTACATACATTAAATCTCATGGCTGGTAGCAGGTAGTTAGTGAGATTTGTGAGTTTAAAACAGTGGGTGTGGCTAAATTCAGACATGACTCCGAATGAAGGCAGTACAAGTCATAGCTATTTATGAATGATTTCATTCTCATTTTCAAGACGTCATTTTTAGGTACTTTTCACAGTGTGATATCTGTAGAACATTATTTAACATTTGTGGCTTACATTATAAACTTCCAAAAGGTAATAATAATCAGCTTCCATAATTTCACAATAAACCACATCATATGTACCCATTTAGGTTCTGATACTTATATGCCATATATTACACGTACTTCTTCTGGAAAACTACAAGGACTCCTTGCTGGGGATGTCCTTTATGAACATCAGTCCTTTGTGGAAGACACTGGACTTGAGTTTTTCCAGAACACTACAGACTGACAGGCTGTGCAAACCAGTCTAAAGAATATTCTAAAGAATAAACCATGTCAAATCTTTTTCAACACAATCTTAATCAGTCTAAACCATTCTAAAGAATTTATGGCATGTTTACGTTGATGCTTACTATTAATTTGTTGATGGGGGGGTATCACTATCATGTAGTAAAATGCATTTTCTATAAAAGATACTAAATCTACAAGCGTACAAGTTCTGACAAAGCAGATTGACAAGTCTGTTCTGCCGTTAACAGATCTCAAGAAAGCACTATGTACACATTACAAAGCCCCTATAGCAGTTATAGCTTTGCACTGGCTTGATGTGTCCTCGGGTGACAGAGCTATGTTAAACATAAAACACCAGGACAGCAGGATGCCTGATGAGCTGATACAGCAGGAAGTTAACACAAGCCTTTCAAAGTTCAGCTAACATGGTACAATCTACAGCTTTTCATTAAGACATCACATGCACCTGTGGGAAGCATGCTATGACAGTGTTGCATAACTTTGCAATAGTACAGTAAATAGAGGCTAAAGCCATGCCCCTAGTCCCGCTGCTGGGATAAGACACACACAGGGCTTAAAGTGAAAAGAAAAAAATCCTGCCCTGAACATTTTACAGCACTTTTGGGCTTGCAGGCTACATGTTTGCATTTTTTAGATTCATACAATCTTTTTTTAGTTTAATATTTAAAAAACTGCACGTTTGAGTGAGTAAGTTTGCAAAAGAGCACCTTGATGTTCCACAGCACTACTGGCAAAATATTCTGTGGAACAATGAAACCAAAATTTAGTTTGGAAGGAACACACAATGCTATGTGTGGAGAAAAAAGGCCCAGCTCACCAACATCAAAACCTCATTCCAACTGTGAAATATGGTGGATGGGCATCGTCGTTTGGGGCTGCTTGGCTGCCTCAGGGCATGGACGGATTGCTGTCATCAACGGAAAAATGAATTCCCAAGTTTATCAAAACATTTTGCAGGAAAACTTAAGACTATATTCAATTCAATTTTCAATTCAATTTTATTTGTATAGCCCTATATCACAACACAGTTGCCTCAGAGGGCTTCACAAAAAGAGATGCATGTAAACAATAAACAATAGACAGGGTCATTGCAAACAGATAAT